>BLKR01011104.1:0-38680 GCA_011170035.1 Teleogryllus occipitalis
AAGTATTATATTTAATATTATAATTAATTAATAAAAACAAATTTCATATATAAATTATAAATTAAATTATTTTACCATATGCCTGTTGCGATTTATAAGTCGTAAAACAATATTAACAAATCATTTCAGCATATCTGGATTTTTGAAGGCCACTACGTACTACATTTAAACAAGTCGCGTCGGCGCTTTCGCGTTTTATTTCGATGAGGTTGGCAGTGCCGAAACTCCGCCATCTTGAATTTTTAGGGTCTTTTCTTACGTGGAAACACCTATATACAGGTCTGGTGTGAGCCCCGATTAGGTCAATTAGGCATTGTTGAATCGTTGGCAATGTAATAAAGTCTTAAGAAATAAACCAATTTTTTCAAAGACCTAGAAGAATTAAAAACTTCACTGCTGTGCAGCTAGTAAAATATTGAGATGTGTAAAGTAAAAATATTAAAACCAAAAAATATACATAAAAATGAAAGACAAATATTAAATAAGTATTAAATATGTTTGACGTATTTTTTGTTTTGTATTGTGTGTTTAAATAATTATGAACACAAACTACACAGAAGTTCAATAAAATATTTTATTATTTATTGTATTTATTTTGTCTATGTCAATAATATCAGTTGTAATATTACATATTCGTTATAATTCTACATGAAAATACCAATATTATAATACATTAAATATAACAATGTACATTAAGAGAAATCTAATGAAATTAATAAATACGTGTGACTGCCTCATTTCACACAAACTGGTTATCTGTAAAGAAGCACATGCACATGCTCTGCTCAAGAGAGAAAAGTAAAATACCCCTATAAAAAAGTAATGTATTATACACTCTAACAAATATTTTTACAAAACACTTAACTAATAATACTAAATACACTAAATAATACTGTAAGTTTGTGACGTCAAGCGAGAGTCGGGTGGCAGCTTCAAGGGGAAAGAGAAGGGGTAGTGTGGAGATTGAAACGAGGTGGGAACACAGACCGTCGAAATCTCAAGGTCATCTAACAAACAAATTCAATAGTTCATCGCCTCTTGCCCCCCCCTTCCCCTCGCGGGACACTCACATCCTGCAGACTGGGCCTGAGAGTGGATCTATTCTTCACATAAATTAAAACATTAACAGCGTAACTTATTTACCATTGCCAATTCCCCGTAATTTTCACACAAACTCTTTTTATTTATTTAACATAAAAAAAGAGTTAAAACTGCGTATGACGTGCTATGGGGAAAAGTGAATTGTGTGTGCATTTTCAAAATTCTGTGATCCCTACACTAAGTCATATACTACTTAAATTTTGAAAACAGGAGAAGGAGGGAAAAAAAAGCACTCCCATGTAATAAAATCTATTTTCAAGGATAAATAAGCAATACATTTTGGCTCTTATCCATGTTGTCCTTCGGAATAATACTTCCTGCCGCGACAACATAGAAACGATAATTTGAATAATTGTATTTCCCACTGAATTCTAGAAGACATGCACAGAAAATGAAGTTGAAAATGAACTCTTATGTTTAAAGTATTACTGAAAATGTTTAAGCTCTTTTTCTTGAGATGGCGGATGAATAAGCTTTTTCTTGAGATTCTTGGCGGAATTAAATGTGTATTCCATTGAAAATATTTTCGAAATTTCTGTTGTACATCTTACTTCACTAAAAGTGATAATACTTTGCATTTACAGACCTCCAACAAAGAGAACTGCAGATTATATTTTGTTCTTAGAAAACCTGGAGATAACACTTAACAAAGTCAGCAATCGCTCTTTTGAATCCATTGTTATGCGGAGATTTTAACATTGATTTTCTGGTCGATTCTTGCGAGAAAGAAAAGTTTCTCAATTTAATTAAGTCCTTCAATTTAGACATTACAATTAATGTACCTACACGGATCACACAACATTCGATGAAGGCAATTGATCAAATTATAATTAACAAAACAGTAAAATTAAATTAGTCATTGATTACTTGATGCAGGAGTCATGGGAAGCGGTTTATAATACTGTTGATACAAACAACAAATATAATTCTTTTTTCTTCAACTCTTTCATTTCATTTTAACCCTTGCTTTCCTCTTCAAAAACGAAAATTAAATATTTCACGGAAAAGCAATTCTTGGATAACACAAGGGATTAGCACATCTTGTAAAAACAAGCGAATTCTTTCTTTCATTTCTAAACGTCATGACGTATCTCAAGATTTCCTTATCTACTTTAAAAAATACAAACGAAAAGTCATAAGGCAGGCTAAAATCATGAAAAACGATCAGGATATTTTGAACTCAAATAATAAAACTAAAGCAATGTGGAATATAATAAAAAATACTACCAAATCAACTAAAAAACCCGTAGAGAATGTTGTTTTAAAATATAACGATATAAATGTGAACGATCCGGCAACAATGGCTAGTCTCTTTAACCAATACTTTTGGAGAATTGTTGCCGATCTCACTAAGGGTCTTCAGCCACAAAATTCAAAAACAGATAGTTCACCCAAAATTTTAGACACAATGTTCGTTTCCGAAACTTCTTCCTATGAAATTCTCAAAATAATCGGTAAACTTAAAAATAAATATTCGTCCGGTTTAGATGAATTCCCGGATTCTTTGTTAAAGACTTGCGCGTATGCCATTATACACCCATTAACTCACATATTTAATGCATCTTTATGCACTGGAACGTTTCCAGATATTTTCAAAACAGCTAAAATTAAGCCGCTCTTCAAAAAAGACAACAAAAATGAAATTCAAAATTATCGGCCCATTTCTCTGTTGTTATGAACATAACAAAGTACTGGCATAATTTTCAATACCGAAGTCAGTTCACGACCTGTTCGTGTATTTCATTTAAATATGCCAGTCAGCCGGGCGGGCAGCGGCGCCGGCGCGACGGCTGCGGCCTGGATACCCCTCAACCGTGACGTCACGACGCCAACCGTTCGGCCGGCCGGCCGGCCGGCCGGCGGGCCGCGTGTGCCCGGCAATTTACAATTAATTACTCGAATGTTTGAAGAGCAAAAAAATTAATTTTTGCGTAATTAATTAGCAATTAAATCGCTCTACAAGATGGTATATTTGGTTTTGTGGTAATTAAATGTGGTAGATCCAGCGGAATCTTCCGCTAGCTCACCATTCATTACGCAAAAATTTGAAGAGCAAAAAAATTAATTTTTGCGTAATTAATTAGCAATTAAATCGCTCTACAAGATGGCGTATGTGGTTTTGTGGTAACCGTTTGTGGTAGTGCCAGCGGAAACCGGAAGTGCTAGTTTATAATTATTTACTCGGAAGTTTGAAGAGCAATTGAAATAATTTTTGCGTAATTAATTAGCAATTAAATCGCTCTACAAGATGGTATATTTGGTTTTGTGGTAATTAAATGTGGTAGATCCAGCGGAATCTTCCGCTAGCTCACCATTCATTACGCAAAAGTTTGAAGAGCAAAAAAATTAATTTTTGCGTAATTAATTAGCAATTAAATAGTTCTAAATGGTGGTATATGTGGTTTTGTGGTAACCGATTTTGGTAGTGCCAGCGGAAGAGAGGTCGTTTGAGTGTTGGTAGAACCCAGAGAGTATATGTAAAACTTCCGTGCGCAAGCAAAAATTCGTCTGTTAACATTCTCGGCATCCAACTCTTTCTCCAGATAAGACGCGACACAATCACATTGTCGAAGATTTGTTGTATTGTTGAACTAGAGGTGCTACGAATGGCACACATTTTCGTTGTAAAGTTTTCGAATTTCCTTGGTGTGGACTGGCACGGTACAGTCTTGCTCCTCCTCCTTTCCTAATGCCATCTATCGCAGCGCAAATTACATTTTTTAAAAAATTTTCTCATCTTTTCGGTTTCCAAATAGCAGAAACAAAAAATAATTTAAGAATATCAAAGAAGGCTAAAAAGTCTTCCTAAATAGCAATTTTCATTGCAGAATTTAAAGCCGTTTTTAAGAAAATGGCGATTAAGCATTACTGTAAATGCGAAATTTGAAGCTCTTTTTCACAGGAATTGAGGTTTCGAAAAACTTCATTTTGAAGCACTTCCATTCACAAATGCAATAAAGTATACAAAGCCATTGAAATGTGCATATCAACGGCGTGAGAGATATTGGCAAAAAATTACATTTGTGTAATTGTCTAAAATACAAACGAGTACATCGGTGTACAATTTTCTAAAATACAAACGAGTAAACAGTGCCATTACTACTATCCCTTGCAAAAGTTTGAAGAACAGTATCAACAGCTCATTACAAAAAATTCACCTACAATACATGTACATTATTTTACAACACCTTGCCACAGGGCATTAAACGATTAAATTCGATAGAAAAGTTTAAATCTCAAGTAAAATAGTTTCTGCTGCATAACTGTTTCTATATATACAATTAGAGACTATACTGAGCATCAAAAGGTCATTAGTTATAACAGTGATATTTAATGTATTATTTACCATTTGGACTGTATATTTCTAAACAACCTGTAACAAATATTGTACTGCAGCTTCCGGGTCAATGACTCCCATCTCGATCAGCCTTTTCGTCCAGTTTCCCTGATCTTTTGAGCAAATGCTGAGATGGCCCCCTTGTTTCGCATCCAGACATAAATGTAACTTCATTATCTATGCACTTCTTCTAGAATTCAGTGGGAAAAATAGTTATTCAAATTATCGTTCTCAATGATGTAGTTGCAGGAAGTATTATTCATTGACGAATGTTATGACAAGAGTGAAGAGCCCAAATTAATTGATAATTTACCCTTAAAATAATTTTATTACATTGGAGCGAATCTTTTTGTTAACAATCTTTGCAAAGAAGACTCATTTTCTTTCTGTACTCAACATTCAAGTAGAATATGGCTTAGAGTAGGGATCACAGAATTTTTGAAAACGTGCACAGAATTCATTTCTCCCCATAGCACGTCATAAACAGTTTTTAACTGTTTTTGACGTAAAATAAATAAAAATAAACGAAGAAAAAAATGTGAGCCATTTTTTAGAAAATGGCGTTTGAGCGTCTCTGAAAATTCGGGATTTTGAGCTCATTTTTACAGAAAATTGTTGTGTTTTTGAGAAATTTTATTTGAGATGGTTTAAAGCCAATGTACTTTATATATATATATATATATATATATATATATATACTGTGAAGAAATCGCATTTAAAGTAAGTATTACCGACGTGAGAGACAAGTCGGATGAAATTAGAGAGTTGAGTTGCTCCCTTTGACAAACTACTGCTCTGAAGAGAAATGAGCGAACAGTGGCTTGGCTTCTCTTCGATGCTGTAGGATAAGACTTTTAATGTTGTATTTTCAGGTTTTCTATCTTAAAAATCCTCCGGTTGTCACTGAGGATAGTTTTGTTCCAGGGAAAGCTCCTCTCTACATCACATGACGTCACGGGAGCGTATTTGAAGGCGGCATGTCACTGCAGGGCAGCTTTGGTTCATTGTCTTCAAATGTTGCGGCATTTCCAGAAACTATATCGCTAATTTTGCTCATTGTAGAATATCCAGGATTTCGCTGAAGATCACTCAGCAATTTGTTGTACACTTTTGTGGCCATATGACCAAAAACTTGACCAAACTCACTTCGTTCAAATTCACTTACATTTCAACATTTCAAATAATCCTTTGTGGTACAATTTGAGTTTATTTGTGACAATATCACCTGATACATTGTCATGCGAGACACATTTTTAAGTCTTTTATTCTTGTGTCCTTAAAAACATGACATATGTATGCATTTGGGGCAAAATTTGGTCAAAATATGACCTTTTACTAAAAACGGTCCTTAAAAATATGACAAATACATGCACTTATAGCATAAGTGGGCCCAAATATGACCTTTTACTGAAAACTGTATAAATATGACTTTATACGCACAATAAAATACGTTTTTCTAATCGACAGTATTTGGATTTGTGCATAAATTGTTTTAATATTCACCTGTAGGTTCAGAAAAAATATGAATTGTCATTAAAATCCGGGCAGTTGCATTTGTAGTAATTCATTTTATTTTCAGATAACAATTGAAAAAGATGAGTGGCAAACCCAGAGAGTATTATAACTACTGAAATGGGCAGTCCACTGAAGAAGTGTTAAGATTGGATCTTGGAGGAGAATGATAGGAGGCTAAGATAAAGGAAGGAGACAAAACCAGATTCTAAATATACTGGACGGATGTGATCTGGTTGATTTTGAAGTTTTGATTATTAATAAATATATTATATACAATTAGAGAGTTTTGTCTTTCATTCTTTTAAATAATTGTTTTTCTTCCCGGTTTTTGTTTCGTAGAACAGTTGCAGTCACTTATGAAACAGGAGAGTTCCTCAAGGTTTGGTTACAATACATCATTTTATACAAGTTTCTACCAGTTAAAAATGAGTATTTACAATATAGATACACAACCAGCAGAAGCCTACAACTTCAATTCAATATGGAGTCTTACAAAATTTATAACACATCACATGTATTCTTCCTTCACAAATTGTTGCATCCAGCGTCCATATTTAGCCATGTCAGTGAAAACAACATAGTTGCGCAAGTCACATCTGTTTTGTTGCCTGTCATAAAGGGAAACACTCGTTATCCCCCGGAGGTACCAACGCGGTACTGTTCCATCACTGAATCGAAGGAACATGCCACTTCCACTGTCACCATTACATGGACCAGAATCTGCAAATTATTTATCATAACATTTTCATGAGATAGTTGTAACATCTTTATTTGCAAGGATCAAAGTGGCTGGCCAGAAGCTAAAGTGCCCTTAGTTACAATAATAAAGTGCTATTACTAAAGCGCCCTTAGTTTCATATTGATAGTAGGTAACAAGATAGTTATTACTATTAGCATAGACTAACAAGGTATAATTCTTTATTCTATGCTATAAGTATTCAATAAAAGACTGGTCTCTGAAACCGTGTTTCTCAGATGTCACAAATTTTCTACAAATCAAAATGTGCATTTAATTTGTAAACCTGGTATTTTCAGATTTAAAGCTCTTGCACAAAAAACCTGCACATAGACCACCATTTTAACTTGTGTAGATTATTAATTGTTAGGTTCAAAGTTACTACACGCTGAATTTGGGTTGAATAATAACATATCTTTAGATACTGGCCAACCAGTTAATCATTGCCAACACAAGTTCCAATCTATTATTTATGAAAGATTTGATTTCTTGAAATGGGCAAGACAAAAATAATCTGTTTTTGCTTCGGTAAGACAGGAATTTAAGTTTCATTAAACTACATACCATTTCTGAATCCTGCACAAAAAGTTCTCTTTGAAGTTATGCTAATGAAATCAGGTTGACTCAGTAGACAATCCTCTTGAGATACAATTGGTAGTAGAGTTTGACGCGGTTCATTGGTTGCCTTATGTCCCAATTCATCTCGTCCCCAACCAATTACCTGATGTCAGGGAGAAACTATTATTGTACAGAACTTGAACATACTTTGATTGCTTTTCTAGTATATAATACTTACAGTTCCACGCATGCCAACTACAGCCTCCAATTTTTGAGAGCCTGCCCATAAACAAATTGGCCTTATGAATGGTGTATATACTGCAGCGATTAATAGTCGCAACACTGCTACATCAGCATCAAAACTAGTTGTTTTTGCATAATCGGGATGAACAAAGATGTGCTCCACCTTTGGAAATGAGTGAATATATTATAAAAGAATTATCAAATTACTGCAAGGTAGTATTACCAAGAAATAACTTAAGTTTAATATCCTTATTTCACAGAAAATAAAATGTTTATTATTTGAAGAGTCTAAAATCTTCATTGGAATTTTATTTTTCAGCGAGAAAATATGAGAGCACTATTATGTTATTAAGTACCGGGGATAATTTGACCGTTTCTTTAATTGCATTCTGATATTGAAATTCCTGTGCCCAAGCTCAGATATAAAACATCTGTAGGTTGCCAGAGAAATCTGTGGAAATCTGTGGGAATCTATGGAACCAACTGTTAGCATGCTTCTCAGCACAATCTAATATTTTCTGATCAGAGCATTGAATGTTTTTTATGCTTTTGGTCAAAGTATACTCTACAGTCAAAGCATACCCAGTTTACAGTATTTATGTTGCAAATTCATCTAATAAATTAATACACAGTACAAACACAATTACTAAAACTTACTAGGTGGGTAGTTTCATTTTTATTATCATAATTCTGTATTCAGATGTTTTTGATATAATTGGATAATTTAAGAAGGTAAATTTGTTATGTTTGCATTTAATATATTTTTTCAGGTTGCTCAGCACAACTATTGTCATCGTAAGTTTTTCTATTTTGAACAATTCTTTACCTCATGAGCTCTACTGTGAACATCTGCTACACGCCGCAAGTTATATATTCCAAGATACACTACTATTTGGTGTGATTCTATTTCTGGTTGATCCTTTGGCTTGACGCAATGTCCCGCTGCAAGATAATGAATACATCTTTCTTTATTAATAAAAATTAGACACATGTTTTAGCAATACTACAAGTTTTGAATGGAACATTTTTTTTATTTTATAAAACATACTTGCGCTTTTGAACAATATCTTACCTGTAATAACGTGCTTCTTGTTTATTAAGGTTGCACTGCATTGAAATTCTAAATTTCCAACATCCGGACTGACAAACATTGCCGCTATCCATGGCCATTCTCCTCTCGCAGTGCCTTGTCCATTAAATACTAATTCATTTGCAGCAATTGCTCGACCACAAATATCTGCAATAGTGATGCTCTATCTTGTAACTTTATTTAACAAACGATATTTAGCTTAAGATTTATTTCTTAAATAGCATAGTACTTACTTGAGCTTGTTTGATGATAATGAGGACTGGTAGTCGTTTCTCGAAATGGTGGTTTTGTTTCAGTTGGAATTGCTGGTTTGGGTTTTTCTGGATGAGAATTTGGAAAATTGGGATGTGTTTGAATGTTTGGTTGATGAGTCGGTTGGGGTCTTTGTGGCTGTGGCCACAGAAGTTCGCTTCCTGGCTGAGTGCCAGGAATAAAATTTCCATGTGCACCATTATTGGTCCCAGAGTTGAGGGGTGTTGCAGTAGGATAGAGAGTATGTTCTAAAGATATCTGGGTGAGGACAGGACTGTGTACTAGAAAAAGAGAATTTCATTAATGAAGATAATAAAAAAAGCAATGTAGAAATATGACACTACATTGAAGTGAAATGCACTTACCCCTTGGTCCAACGCACATTTGCTTGTCGTTGACAGAAATTCGATCCACTCGAGGTAGCGGATAGAGTAAAGGAAATAATAATGCATATTTTATGCTGTCCCTGCTCCCTGCCAGAATTTTTCGAGCTACTACATCTTTATCTTCTAGTAAAAGGATTCGTCCTGCATATTTCTGAAGAAAAAAGAAAAAAATACATTTTTAATTATATTATCAGCATTATAAACTAAGAAATATCTTGGGTTTGACTTGCTTTTCAGATATGTTATGGCAATGCTATCAATTTCCAATCACTCGCTACAAATATTAAAAGAAATTTTTGTTGTGAAATCGATATGGTGGCTTTGTAAATCTTTCTGAATGATGACTTTGACTTTGTGAATGATGTCTTTCTGAATCCTCAATAAAAAATGAACAGGAAGTAGTGCAATACAATTAAGAGAGAATATTCTCAACTTTCATTTGTTAAGCAACACATTTTTAAGGAATTACAGCCAAGAAAAGGCATATGTTAACCAAGCTAATCGTAAAAAGTTAAATGAGGATTTCAAAAATTGGAATATTATAATGATAAAGTTCAGATCAATATTTTTTTGTTTATTGTACTATTACCAACTCAAAATTACTGTGGAATACCAGACATTAAAAAAATCATGGTAAAGACAAGAAGTCTACAACAGAAATGATGCTGCTTGCTGGTGGGTATGTGAAAGGCAATTTTGCTGCTGCAGGTGCCTCAATTCCAAGGAAAACAGACTTGCAAGTCAGTGAGAACTTTTAAGTAAATTACCCTGAGGGAAGAAAGATACTGAAGACACTAACATGAACAATAATACATATGATAATAGAATAATACATACAAACAATAGGCATACAATGTTTGAGAGAGTGATTTGAGGTATTGAGAAGCAATTCTATGTGTGCCATGTTATAGTACTTGAAGGGAAGAATAATTCATTTCTATTGTATTTTCTAGTTCCAAACAATTTTAATATTTGAGATGCTGACATAACTTTGATTTTTTTAAAAAGGAAATATGTATTTTTTCACCACTATTCTAAATCTTTCAAAGAGATGAATACAATGCTATTGTATTGTTTTACCTAGTTCCTGGAGTGGGACCTACATTAGTAGGAATAAACAACAGCTCATTATGTTCACAGAAAACAGTTGGTGTAACAATATGGCACAGACTTTCTCGTACTAATTAGTTCCCTAATTTCCTTCGACTGGGCTAGCTTTTTAGTTTGGCCTCATCTTCCATGCAAGTATTGTTTTGAAGAAAGAAAGAAAAACACACGCGCACGCGCATACGCACGCGCACACGCACACGCACACGCACACTTTTTCGGTATCAGGGGACCCCAAAACGGTTTTCTGTTGAAATCTCGAAATCGATTTTCCGCAGCATTACATTTTTATATGCACGGCCTATATACGTACGTATATGGAAAAAGATAAAATGTGTTCTAGTTTTGTACACAGAGAAATTACAGATTAACATGATAAAATATTTGCACTTTTCAGTAAAAACTGATACTTTCATTTTTACTTTCTCGCCTTACGAATACTTCGTAAGAAGAGAAAGTTATGTAATCGTGCGAAAAAAACTGCGAATTTTTGCCAGAAAAACGCTTATTACCAAGCTCTGGTAAGAAAAAAGTGAATAAATCCTGTTGTTGCTAAATTTAGAAAAAATCCTGTAACACGTGGTGTAGCCAGAATCCACGTTTTATTGGTTCTCAATACCGAAAAATCGATTGACGACAACGTCCGCCCGTCAACGTTAGCGTCTAAACCGTTCGACCGATTTTCTTCAAAATTGACAATCCCCAATCGATCTGAATGAACTCGTGCTTGGGGATTTTCAAACGGATATTTTGATTTTTGAGGGTACTTCATATGAAGCGACAAAAACATTTTCAAAATTTTCTCAAAACGGCTCCAAAGTTTTTGATCAAACTTTTTCTTTGGATAGCGTAAAGAACGCTTAAGATAATGGTGGTAGTCTCATGTTCGTTGAGAACACAAATTTTTTGAAAATTGAAAAAGTGCAAGTTTTTGGGGGCGTCTTTCTACAACTATAATATTGAAGATAGATATTTTTTCCTTTATAAAATATCTTCCATAAAGACGAATCTTTAAAACAGTTCATGTTCAATTTTTCAAAAATTTGAGTAGTTTCCGTGTAATTTTCGTGGAACTTCAGGCGAAATATAGGCTTTTTTTCCTATAAAAAAAACTACTCCATTTTTTTTCTTTTAATTTTCTTCTGAGATGTAATAAGGGACGGTAAAAGATATGATGTTAGTTACATTATCGGCTATTGTTCCGTTTTTGGGAAATTTCCAAAATGTTAACATTTGAGAACTACAAAATTGGAGATAGCGATTTTTGCTTTAAACAAAGTCTGTTGGAAAAAATCAACTCTTTAAGAAAGGGCATGTAAATTTCTTCCGAAAACAAGCTGATTTTGCGTAGTTATCTGAAATTTATGCAATTTCTAAAAAAAAATTCGAAAAACCGCTCAAAATTTTTTTCTTTAAATTTTCTCCACATGTGTAATTATGGACGGTAAAAAATATGGTACTAGTCCCAATTTCGGCAATTGCTTCGTATTTTCGAAAATGCCAAAAAGCGTGAACATTTGAAATCTACAAAATTGGAGATACTTGCAACAAAGCCTGTTGTAAAAAAATCAGCTAATTAAAATGTCTTGTACAATTTTTTTTAACCGAGCTAATTTCGTTCAATTCGTGTTTGAAATTGATGCAATTTCTAAAAATATCATTTTCTCAACACCCTCACGAAATATTTTCCTTAAAGTTTGTCCTCGTATATAACAGCGTACCATAAATAAATAAAAACCAGTGATGCTATTGAATAGCACTGACTTTCTCACACTTTTTAGTTTTCTAAACTCAGTCTCTACTATTGTAACGTATTGTAGGACTACAGTTAGCAACCGCCACAAAGGGCGGCGGCAGAGGATTAGACGCCAGGGGCCAGGCAGGATGTGACACGCCGAGGTATTCTGGGAAATCCTAAGAGAGGGAAAGGGATGCCCAAAGTACGGGACAGCGCATTTTTGCCGCGTGCCGCGTGTCAAATTCTTGGAATCCAGGGAAATGGATGTCCAAAAATGCCTGGCAAAGCGGTCAGTGTGGGCCGTGTGCAAAACCCAGTGACGTTTCAGGTCACGTGGGTGGGGGCTATATAAGAACAAACGCAGAGCGCGGGGGTGGGGTTTGTTGAGCTGAGAGGGAACCCTCGTGCGAACGCACAAAAACTTGCGCCCAGGGCGGTGCCGAGCCGAGCTAGGCTCGTGCGGCAAACCATGTGTTGGGACGCCGTTGTGGACTATATCCACGGGTGACAAGAGGTCGCCGGAGCTGTCTGCTGTGTGCGGGAGGCTCGCTGAGGAGTGGCGCGGGCCACGAGTCAGTTATTCATTTTTAAGGATCGCTCCTGCGATCAGGAAAGTAAAGATCTACCAGAGCTGAGTAACTTAAAGTATTACTGTACATATTGTGAATAAACCTGTACATATTTATCATTGAAGCTCGTGTCTGTGATTATTGTGTATTCCCACGACGTCACAGACGGGTAGACATAATTGGTGGCAGCGGTTAAACGAATTCCACGGGGAATATCATTCACCAAATAGTATAATTGGTGGCAGCGGTTATAAAGAAGCCCACGGGGGAGTACGTGCACCCACCAAATAGCATAATTGGTGGCAGCGGTTATAAAGAAACCCACGGGGGAGTACGTGCACCCACCAAATAGCATAATTGGTGGCAGCGGTTAAACGAATTCCACGGGGAATATCATTCACCAAATAGACATAATTGGTGGCAGCGGTTAAACGAATTCCACGGGGAATATCACCCACCAAATAGTATAATTGGTGGCAGCGGTTATAAAGAAGCCCACGGGGGAATACGTGCACCCACCAAATAGTCATAATTGGTGGATGCGGTTATAAGAATTCCACGGGGAAGTGTTGCTCAATTGTGATAATTAATAGCAGCAGTTAAAACATTCACGCCGGAACGGCACGGCATTGTTGCACCATACGCATAGTGGTGGCAGTATTACGAACAGTGGGTGGGCCAGTGCGTGGGTGTGTCGACGGGCAGACATAATTACGACGCACGGGAGCAGAGAGGGTCCGCTCCGAGCCAGACGCCCACGTCTTCACGGCAACGCCGGAAGGAAGGAAGGAAGGAAGGACGGAGAAGGAAGGACGTCTCAAGGCCAACCGGCTTTGATAAAATCAAGAAGTCAGCAAGGATCTGGTGTAAGTATAGCTATCTGCATTGTAAGGTTCAGTTCAGGTTTCAGTTATGGCTTACTTACCGAGATTCGGGAAAGATTGTGTAGTGCACGTGGCACAGGAATTAGGACTCCAAATTACAGGTGGAGAAACTTTGGTAGTACTAAAAAAATTGATAGAGGAGCATTCCGATTACGAGGAGGAATTTGTGAAAGGGATAGCTCAGGCATATAAGGATGAACGTGAACGAGAAAAGGCCGAACGCGAATTAGAGAAGGAACGCGCCTATAAGGATCAAAAAGCCGAACGCGAAGCAGAGAAGGAACGTGCAGTTCAGTTAGAAAAACTGAGAATAGAACAGGGCCAACTGGCGGGTAGAGCTAGTCCGCAGTCCGAAGTAAATAGCAAAATGCACATTCGATTAAATCAAGTTATGAGCCGATTCAAAGGGGAGGACGACGACATAACAGCATTTTTAAGTGTTTTTGAGAGTCAGGCGGAACAATTAGAAATTCCAGAAGAAGAGTGGGTGGCAAATCTTATGGGACTGCTCCCACACCAAATCAATGCATCGCTAACTTTAGAAGGGCAAGGTAGTAGAACAGAATATGCCGATTTAAAGAATAGGTTATTAGAAATGTATCGATTCAATGCCGAGAAGTTTCGACAATTGTTCGCGAAACATGTAAAAGCCGCGAATACTACCTGGAACGTATACGCGAGAGAGCTGAAAAATTATTGCAAAGAATGGGTAGCAGGACTAGATATTCATACGTTCGAGGACTTAATGAATCTAATTGTAACCGATCAATTGAAGCGTCGTGTGCCTATTGATATTAAAGAGCATTTTATTGATGAGTGGGGGGAATTTAAGATGCCGTTAGAACTAGCTCGTAAACTAGACAACTATGAAAACAATAGGGCAGGCTGGAAACGGTCTTCATTCAAGCCTTATAGGAAATCGGAAGCCGTAGGGGAACATGTTGCAAGCACGAGCAAGACGATGCCGATAGTACCGGAAATTCAGGGGAAATCGAGCGGTAAGAAAACCGATGTTAGGGCAGCATACGAGAAGCCAGACAAGCGGAAATGCTACGGGTGTGGTGCCACAGACCACATGGTCCGTGAATGCCCGCAGCGCCGCGTGGCCGAAAAAATGAATCATGTGGCAGACAAAACAGCTACGGAATTGTTTTCACCGTACGTGTTCTTTGGAAAAATTAATAAAATTCCCGGAGATTTTTGCGCGACTGTGGTGCCAGTTTCGATCTTGTCCATGAGAAATTTATTAGCGACGAGAATTTAACGGGAGAAAGCGTGTGGATTTTGCAACCGCTTGATGCCTCACCACGAAATCTCCCGGTGGCAGAAGTCACTATTGAAGGGCCATTCGGGAAAGTAGTAACTAAAGCCGCAGTTGTGCCTCGGGAATGCGACAGCGGATATTACTTATTAAGTAATAGAACAGCTGCTCTGTTGGAAGAAGTAAAGGCAGGATTTATTGAGCCACAATTAGTTGCAGCCGTAACGACGCGGGCAAAAGCCGCTGAAACGTCGCGAGTGACTCAGGAGTCGGGCCCCGCTGATCGAGAAGCAGGCGAGTTTGACGCGGACGAGCAGGTAGAAAACCTTGAACAATTGAGGCAGGAGGAAGCCGTTAGTGAAAGGGACGCCAGTGCAAGTGTACTAACGCCCGAAGTGAATGAACTCATAAATGTTACCCAGACTGAGTTCGCAGCTTCACAACAAAGTGACCCGGAAATCAAAACACTATACGACACGAATAAGCACAACGTAGCAGATCGTAGCTCAAACTTTGAAGTTGAGGAAGACGAGCTCGATAAGTACGCTATTAACCTTGATAGTGTCGACTTCGATGCGGAAGCTATGCTCGAAGGAACAGAAGTCGAAGACGAGTTCCGCGACAAACTGCTCAATTTAATTGTAAAGTACAAGCATATATTTTCAGACAGACCAGGGTTGACGGATGTCGTCACCATGGACATTGAATTGACGGACGAGTCGAAAAAGATAAGAAGTGCGCCTTATCGAATGTCGCCGCGTCAATCAAAAATTTTGCAGGAAGAAATCGCGAAGATGTTACAGGATAACATAATCGAAATAGGCGACTCTGATTATGCTTCCCCTATGATTCTTGTAGAGGCGCCGGGACAAAAACCAAGACCGTGCGTAGATTATCGCAAGCTAAACCAAATTATAAAATCAGAATATTTTCCGTTGCCGAACATGGAGGAGAGGATAGAAGCAGTAGCGGCAGCTAAGATTATTACTACATTGGATTTAGCAAAATTTTATCATCAGATACCGCTCACTCCGAGAGCGCAAAGATATGCGGCTTTCTGTACAAGCTTTGGCACGTATAGGCCGTTAAGATTGCCCTTCGGGCTAAAAAATGCACCTTTTCAGTGTAGTAGGATGATGGCAGCTTTATTAGCAGGATGTGCAGAATTTGCAGTCCCATACTTGGATGACATCGCCATTTATAGCGACACATGGCAAGAACACCTTAGACATTTAGAGCAGGTGTTTCAAATATTAGAGAAAGCGAAGTTGCATGTGCAGCCAAGCAAGTGTAAATACGCGCGTAAGAATGTGCAATACCTAGGCTACATGGTTGGTAGTGGCATGATGCGGCCGGTAGAGGCCAAAGTAAAAACTATTAAAGAGCACCCCGTACCTCAAACGAAAAAGCAAGTGCGTGCTTTTCTCGGATTAACAGGTTACTACAGGAAATTTATTCCCGATTATGCGGGTATATCAGCGCCATTAACGGACTTATTGCGAGGTCGCGAACGGCAAGGCAGGGTAACGTGGACGCCAGCATGCGAGATGGCATTCGAGAAACTGAGGAACGCTCTCTGTCACGAACCCGTCCTTCACGCGCCAGATTTTAATAAGGATTTTATAGTGCAGTGTGATGCGTCAAAAAGTGGTATTGGCATCATTTTGGCACAGTATAATGATAGAGGAGAAGAAAAACCGGTGTTATACTTAAGTCGTAAATTCACAGATTCGGAATTATTACGATGTACAACAGAACAGGAGTGCACAGCCATAATATGGGCATTGCAGAAATTAAAGTACTATTTGGATGGAAATGCAAAAATTAAAGTGGAAACAGACCACAACCCATTAGTATGGCTAAATAATTGTTCAAGTAAGAACCCGAGATTGATGCGTTGGTCATTAATGATCCAAGCATACAATTTAGAAATTATTCATAAAAGGGGTAAGGATCACGTAAATGCTGATGCCTTAAGCCGTATGTTTACTGATACATGGAACCTGAACTGAACTGGGAATGCGGAGGGCTACACTGAACCGAATCACTTGATTGCATTGTATAAAATCAAGACAAGAGAAGAATCACTGTATATATGTAACAAATTGTTGAAAGTGTATTGTTTGTGTATTCTGTTTGTTTCATGTGTGTCTTATGTATGTGCAATTATGGGTACAAAGTGAAGCTCTGAAGACATTGTTGGTTCTGGGGTATCAGGGAAAGTATCACATCATTTGATTGTGAATACTACGGAGGTAATTGCAGCAGACTGTATGTAATTTAAGATTGTAGAAAATTGTATATATTAGAATGAAAGGAGGTACGTGAAGTAGGTTAGTTATTTATATTAGCTAGATTTTGATAAAAAAAATATGTTGTAAATATAGAGTAGGTTAGAGAGATCAATAGAGTGTGAGCCCAATGGCCAGGTAAATGGTATAATCACATCCAGATCCACAAATCTAGTTGCGGGACGAATTTTTTATTGTGGTTATATCCTGCATAAAAAATTCAAAATAGGGTATGGAGAAGTATGTAACGTATTGTAGGACTACAGTTAGCAACCGCCACAAAGGGCGGCGGCAGAGGATTAGACGCCAGGGGCCAGGCAGGATGTGACACGCCGAGGTATCCTGGGAAATCCTAAGAGCTAGGGAAAGGGATGCCCAAAGTACGGGACAGCGCATTTTTGCCGCGTGCCGCGTGTCAAATTCTTGGAATCCAGGGAAATGGATGTCCAAAAATGCCTGGCAAAGCGGTCCGTGTGGGCCGTGTGCAAAACCAGTGACGTTTCAGGTCACGTGGGTGGGGGCTATATAAGAACAAACGCAGAGCGCGGGGGTGGGGTTTGTTGAGCTGAGAGGGAACCCTCGTGCGAACGCACAAAAACTTGCGCCCAGGGCGGTGCGGAGCCGAGCTAGGCTCGTGCGGCAAACCATGTGGTGGGACGCCGTTGTGGACTATATCCACGGGTGACAAGAGGTCGCCGGAGCTGTCTGCTGTGTGCGGGAGGCTCGCTGAAAAGGAGTGCTGAGCCACAGAGTCATTAATTTCATTTTGGATCACTCCTGCGATCAGGAAAGCTGAATCTACCCAGAGGCTGGAAGTAACTTAAAGTATTACTGTACACTATTGTGAATAAACACAGCTTACATATTTATCATTAGAAACTCATGTCTGTGATTATTGTGTATTCCACGACGTCACACCCTAAAATCAAAAAATTCCAGTAGACGCAACATCAGTCAGGAAATTGTGAAATATCAATTTTAGTGAAAATCTTACAATTTAGCGGCTAGCGATGTTCACATACACACGTTTGGCCGTCGATCGACGACCCACCAAAAGTAGATTCTCTCTACACAATGTGTTAGAGGAAGCAATTCACTACATACAAGAAGATTAACCAATTTTTCGTTACTAGGGCCCAGCAATAAAAGGTTTTCAGTCGAAAAAGTGCTTTTCCCCCCGCAGCAATAGAATATTTTCTCTCTACTGCGTAATCTGTAAACAACAGCTTAACTGTTATTTTTAACAGTAACTATTAACATTTACTATTAATAGTTACAAACTGTTTTGCGAAATAACAGTTATTTCGTTATCCTGTTATTGGATTATTTTGTTGAAATTCATGATACTGCAACCTATTGGAGAAAATCAGAGCTCTCGCAATAACCATTTTGTACGATAACAGTTCCACGTTATCACTAGTCCTCGGATTTGAGGACAAATGCCTACTTAGATTCTTTAGGTGATTGTGGAAAATTATTCCAGATGTTTACGAAAGAGAAAAAAATCTACTGAAAGCATTTAATAGTGCCTAAAATGTCCTAACAGGTCGGCCTATTAAGTGCCTATTTTATTATTTTTTGACCTAAATCTGCCTAAAACAAGAACTCTCTCACCCAACACATCGAACATAAAGAGCTCTGCAAAAAAGATGTTTCACTCTCGTCTCTAAGCAGCACGCACGTCTTAGGCAATTGCTCCAATTCCCAGTGCAGCTGCGCTGTTGGCTGGTTGAGAATGAAAAGTGGGAATGAACGAACGAACGAATGAATGAATGAATGAATGAATGAATGAATGAATAGAATAAAATGAAAAAAAAATTAAAGTAACTAAAATATGCTTGCGGTCTCTCTCATAAATGTAATAATACCTGATTATCCTGAAAAATATAAAGTTACTAATTTAATCCTTTTGTGATTGGTTTTAGATGCCAAAAACATAACTTTTCATATATAAAGTTTTTTTAAATGCCTGGTTTAATAATTTTGTAATCTATTTTAAGTTCCTAAAATGTCACTTTTCATATCTAATGTTTTCTAAATGTCTGGTTTTATCATTTTGTAAACCATTTTAAGTGCCTAAAACGTCACTTTGCATGCCTAATTGTCCCTAATTTCAAAATTTTGTTAGCTATTTTAGATGCCCAAATCATTACTTTTTGTGACTAAAATTCCGAGTTCTAGTTATCACACAAAATGATCATCAGTCGTGATTAGCAAGTGTTATTTCTTAATTAAAAAAATACCGATTCGTGAATAAATAATTCTGTGGTAACACGCCAAAATATTTTTATATACGACTGTGAGCCTATGCCAATTTTTAGTAATTTTTGGTTTGTGTGGCTAATGTGGGCTTTAAAGCCTCTTTTTTCAATGCAAGAAAGGCCAATGTCAAAAGCGGATTTTATCTCTTAATTTCACATTGATTTACAATGGCATACGAGTGTTTGTCATTTTGATGGTGTGAGAAAGCCACACATTCTGTAAAATTTTAAATATTGACATTGGCCCGTATTGCACAATCGTAGATATTATTATTTTATCCACTACAATAAAAAGTTGGCACTCGTGGCACAGAGTGAAATCGCTTGCCTTTCAGCAAGGAGGTCCCGGTCCAATTCTCTCTCTCCCCCCTCTCCCTCTCCCCCTCCCCCTCCCCCTGATTTGATTCCAAGTGCAGAGTGCTAATATTAGTCACGAACATAGCGATCGTCAAAGTCAAAATCTTCCGTGCAGTTAAAATTAAAAAATAAAATTAAAAAATAAAAATAAAGTTGAGCGATTCATTATGTTGAGATAATTATAATTATATAAAGTTAAATGACAGTTTATCGTACGGTGGATCATAAAAACATAATGTCACATTTGTTTATTAAATGTGGTATTGTATGCAAATCAAATATAGCTCCTTGTGATTTTCGCCGTCGATGGAGCTTCGCAAGTAACTGAACGCACTACTGTTTTGAGCGATTTGGTTGTGGTGTTTCCTACACGACAGTCAAACTTTGATGAGATATTGTATGAGCAAATCGTATTCGGTTGAAAAAACTTATAAATAGCTTGTTTTTCATTGGATTGCTAGGAAATTTCTTAGTACAAAACATCACGTAGTTTGAAGAGCCAGGCAAAGTCTATTTTCTTGAAGGCAATTGTAAAATCTATCTTTATATTCTAAGGCTTATTTCTGGCACGTGTTTGGCAAGAAAATCTCATAAACCAACTGTTGGGCCTCTATGCGTCGTATAACTGAAACAAAGCGAGCTGAAGCGGATTTTCTCTCTGCGAAGACAAGAGCTTTGATATACGAGCAATCTCGTTTCCACCGTTGATGTCAAGTGATGGTCTTCCTTATTACTTTGCCACAGAGGATGGGCAATATTCAGGACAAAATTGAGGAAGTGTATCGTTTCTCGCAGTCGGTTACCATTAAGAATAACGAGATCAATGTGTCTATTTTAAGGGCAGAAGTATACTATTTCTTGTTCCATGCAATATGATTTTTTTGATTCGTAAACCTATCCACTCAAAAACCCTTAAATGAAAGTGCTTCTATGTTTTTCCAAATCGCAGTAAGAAATAAAAAATTATTGGATAATTTTTTTTTTCAAATGACGGATATGATCTCTGAAACATGCAATATAAATGTTAATACGATTCATTACATTAACAGGTAATGGAGGAATTCCATGAAAATTTTACCAAAAGTGTTGGGAAGCTCATTATTAAAATAAAATACTATTCATGGACTATAGGCAAACAGCACTTACGATATATCTATTTTGGCCGAGAGATCCTATGAATACCATTCGCGATTAACTTCGAAGTAAATAACCGTACTAGCAGGAAAATTTACAAATATTTATTTAAAAATATTAACAAATTTATAAAGGTCTTCTTGCGGCAGTGGCACGCTTAGAGGTAGCATGACATGTCACTAGCTTCTCAGCGCAACTAGCGTCAGAAAAGGAAACTATCAGTAGTAAGCACCTCGTTTCCCGACTTGGTGAAATCGCATATAAAAAAAGTGGACAAGCGCAGAAAAACAAAAGTAAAAATATAAATAAAAATAATAACAAACGTTCTCTAATTAATTTTTTCACTTAGTTAACTAAATATGCTTATTAATTCCATGAAAAATCGTTAATTCTCTCTACGTTAATAGCATGCGTGCAATTAAAATTTCACCGTGCAATTAACAATTCACATTTACCAATCAGAATTCAGAAAAGGAGCCAAATTTAATTATATATCATGGACGTAGCCAAGGTATTTGCAGTCGGTCATGAAACATGAACAAAAATGTGCATCACATATTACGTACCCACAACAACTACATATGAACAACGAATGAATAAAACTAAAATAGGGATCGAAACGTCAAGTAAGCTGACTTATGGAACGACATAAAATATTTAACGTGAATAAATTAATTTTTTTACGTGTAAACATCTGGTTTGAGGATTATGAATGTAAAAAGTGTTTTTACCAGTTCTAAAAATTACGCTATAGCAAAACTGTGTCAGAAATGACTAGTTTCCCCCCAATATTTATACATGTTGTATTCTCTCTCCTCCCTGTCTTTACTTTTCGTGGGAAGTAATGTTTTCATGACTTTGTCAGCTTCTAATATTTTATCTGCAATACGTTCAGTACCTTCCATTTGCAAATATTTCGTGGGAACAAAAACAATGCACGGCCCACTAAAATAGATCTTTTTCAGAAGCGATACTACCGCGTGAAATGAATTTCCCTGATGGAAATGGTTGAATTTCTTAAAATTTGAATTATTTGTAGATGGAAACGAAAAAATATTGAACGTAACATGTGTATAAAGGGGTATAATTGCACTCATGGTATATAAGAAAACACGCTCCTATCGTCGCTCGTTTTCTTGAACATACTATTCATGCAATTATTCCCTCTTTATACACTCGTTTCGTTAATTACTATATCAAAATTCCGTCTAATCATATTTCGAGTGTAAAGCGTAAAAGCTTTCGGGGCAACATTGACTACCTACTGCTCTCTTGCGGTAGTCAACTGCGAGGTGACCAACTGCGTGGAGGGGTGATTTCATCGTGCTACCCGTGCCACAGACTCCCACTGGTGGCATCGACCTTGACATCATTGATTTAAACAGTACTGGTGTGCTTCCGCTGATATCCTCGGCAGTGATATCTACTTGAACATTGAACATCACAGGACATACTTAGCTACCAACTTTTATTATTATTTACCTCAAATCTCTTCCCTTGCAACCTTTAGACTCGCTAAAAACCCGAACCATACCAGAATAAAAAACAGATACCCCTACAATATATTCCTCAAAACCTTCTCCGAATTTGAACCAGAATAGAGGACCCAATAGGGCATCCTCAACCTTATGTTAGATTTAAGTCTTAGAAATAAGTTTAAAATATAAGTTAGTAAGTAAGTCTATCAAACATATGTAAAGTTTATACTACAACTGACGTATGTACATCCATCAAAATCAATAAAATAAATATCAATAAAATAAAAATAAAACTTGATAGGCTTTAAATTTTTCTACCAGAAAGATTCTTTCGCATCGCTTGATCGTTTACCTGCAACCACTCCCCCAGAGCCCGACCACAGGGAGCACCTCGGATAACTGAAGGGTCATTTTGCGAGAAGGTGGAGGCGCAAATATACATACGTTAGACTAGCAATTAAACAAGGTAATTGAATAGGAAACCGTCTACCAGAAATACGAAAGATTTCGGATTATTCGAGTTCATTTGAAAAGGCTCAAATTTAAAATTATGTAAATGCACAATTACGGAACACAAATTAATAAACTTTATAATTGAACACAAAATAAATGTTTACTGCCCTCAGCAAGAGACAACTAAAAATGAGAGTGACAATGATGAACGACCAACAGTATTTGTTCTGCAAATCCGATTACCGAATTCGGGGAAACATCACTATTTTTAGAATCGGTGATGGCTTCGCTCAGCGCACGGACCGCCTAGTTACTGTTATAATCTTGTGTGTCCTTTTTTCAATAATTATTTTTGTGGATTACTACTTCTTTAGGGTAATTGGCTTTTATCTCTTACCTCTCTCCAGTCTGAATCTTATAATTCTCATACATATTTTATACATGAATGACATGAGCGTTATTCCTATGTAATTTTTTATTTTGTTTCTGTTTCCTCTGTTGTAAATTGGAACGTTTTTTTCATTCTTCTGGAATTACTACTTACTCAATTATCATGTTGAATAATCTTTCAATAAGTATTATCCATTCTTCCGTAGATCCAGAATTCGTTCGAAATCAAATCACAGCCTTCTATTTTCTTTTTTTTTTTTATCCTCTGACAGCTTTTCTTATTTCTTCCTTGTCTATTTTTCTTTTGAAGTTCTTAAATTCCCCTGGGCTCACCTCATGTTCCATCACTTCCATGTTATCTTGACCTTCAAATCTTTCCTTAAAACATTAGTACCATTCTTTCATGTCTATTCCATTTTCAATTATCCTCTTATTATATATTAATTTCCATTTATCGTAATTTCCAATTATCCAATTATTTGGAGAGATTAGAAAAATATTTAGAGAATAGAGATCGTGAATTAAATACGGAAAAGACCAAAATGATGGAGTTTAAGCAAGGCAGAAGAAAGGGTAAACGTGAGAAAATTTAATGAAAAAGAAGTATTTTAGAATTGGTGAACGATTAAAAGTATTTGGGGTTTAACAAGAGAAGGGGCTACAAAAAGAACATAGTAGAAAAAGGTAAGAAGAGGAAAGTGGCTATGAAACAAGTGTGGAGAATAATTAAGAGAAGGTGCAGGGATTTTTGAGCAAAGAGTATGTGGATTTATGATAGTACTGTTGGTTTAATTTGAGGAGGGCAGGAATTTGGTGTTGAAAGGAAAGAGCAAAACTGGAAGCAATTTATGAAATATTTTTAAGATGAATCCTAGGAACAGACTATTGCAAACCTGGTTACATGGTAAGATGGGAGACAAAGAGGAAAAAATGAGAATAAAGATGGGAAAACTGCATGGAAGTTTGAGAAAATGAATTAGAGAAGGCGGAGAAATGCGTTCATATGACAGGTTTGTTGGGAAATAGATAAAAACTGAGACATATGATTGGGAAAAGGAAAGTTTTTGGAATAATAAAGGTTATTAGTTGCAGGTGTCAACGTTAAGAGGAGAAGGGATAGATTTAAGTAAAGAATTGATTAAAAGATATAAGATTAGTTATTGTCGGAAGATTACGAAAAGATGAGGAATTCAAATTTTAATAAATGGTTTAAAATTATTGTGGGAGGTGATATTCCCAGCTATTTAAAGGGTAAATGTAATGAAAGTGACAGACGTAGGATAGCAAGATATAGGTTAGATAATGAAATGAGTGCGAGTAAATATAGGATGAATAGTGAGAAAAAATGTAGGATGTGTGAGATGGAAGAGGAAGATTGGGAATATATTTTACAGAGATGTCTGTTTTTTGAGGAAGGAAGAATGTGGGAAAGATGGAATATTCAGGTTAAGGTGAGATGGTTATTAGAGGACAAAAGGGAAAGGACCAGTATGTTTGATACATACAGGTAAGGATTTAATATGTAGAGTATTATTATCTACTTAATATGTTGAGTATTATTTATACATTTTGTATATGTATATTATTCAACTGTTGTATCTACAATGTTGTAAAATAAAATTCATTCATTCATAGTTCATTACGGATTCATTTCCTGTTTATAGACTAGAAGCAAAACACGTAATGGTATACTTAAGGGGAGGGACCTGTGAAAATTTGATTTCTCAAAGGAATTTTTTTTCAAAACTCAAAATTTTACCACATAATGAACATATTAATAGTAACAATTTCACCAATTTATTTTGCATTTTATTTAAAAGTTTTTGTTTTTTTAATGTTTTTGTACATTTTTGCAACGTTCGTTATATAACGCTCCAATTGGAGCAAATTTTTGTTGATCACTTTAAAATTTTTACCACATAATCTTGAGATTTGTGAAAAGAAAAGTTGCTTATATTACATAAATATCATGAACGGTTTTTTATTTAAAAAATGTTAAATGTTTGGAATGCAAATATTCTGATTTTTTTTCTTTTTAAATGTTTATATGACCACAGAAGGAAAACTAAATTAATCTGGGCTCTCTGACAAGCAAACTTTATTCTTTATTAATATATTAAGCTACTGTAAAAATTTCAACAGAATATTCAAAAACTTGTGGCCAAAGGGATTTTTTAAAAACTCTAATTTGCTGGAAAAACAAAGTTTCGGAAAAATGAATTTAAAGATATACATGCATATTGTGGCTCTCACTTTCCCTAAAAACTACCAGCAGCATATGTGGGCCCTTCTACTGCCTTTTGGCATTGTTCTTTCCTAATTTTTGTTAACTTAAGTTTTTTCCTGCAACATTTATTAGATGGTTTATTAGCTTCCACACTGCGTTTGAGCCTGCGTTGGTCACGTTTTACACTTATTTTGTGTGATACTTCACTTGATGGACTTCCTATAATTGAAGCTTTAACATTTTGTGTAATTTGGCAACCCATGTTGAACTCACAAATAGCGTCTGTGATGCAATAGTCCAACTTTTTTTTTGACACAAATGTTTCTTTTGAACATTTTGACCAAACCACATTGTGGAGTGATTCATTAGCATTTTGGCTCTTCCCCCTAGTACATCTTTGTTATATTTCATCAGAATTAGGCTTCTTAGACAAAACTTTATCCATATTTAAAAGTATCTTTGAATAATATATAGTAAATGAAAAAAATATTAATCCTATAAAAATAACTAAAACAACTACGACCTAACCTAAACCTATTTCACTAAAAAAATGTAAACAATAGAACTTACGATTACTATAACGAAAAAACTGAATAAATGCTGAAGAAAAACACGTAATAACTAACTAAAAATGATAATAAAATATAAATCACAAAACGCTAATGAAACTTCTACAAGAATACTTCTACACCGAAACACGAGGACTAACACCGGGACACACTATTCAAGAAAGACGCTCACTGTAACAATATTGTTTTCCAAACTGATTTCCAGCATTCAGATGTTCAAGGATTCTACAAGAAGTTCCCTAAAAAAAAACGGGATATTCAAATATTATTGTGGTAATATTAGAAAAAAGAACAAAGAGTGCGTAAAAAGGGGGCGTGGCACATTGCGCGCATGGGCATTTAAATCATCGTTTCGGGCATTTAAATTCATCTGAGAGGAATGAAACAGCGACAAGAATCTATAAAGTGTAATCTTATTTATAGTGATAAAAACAAAAAATTGAAGTTTTCATCAAATTTCATCAAATTTCACAGGTCCCTCCCCTTAATACCCTTGCGGGCTTTTCGGAGTTTCTATACTCGCGCGGGTCTTTTGAATACTTTATGCTCACAATATCAACACAACCAAATTGTAAGAATTCGATTTATTGCACTTAAAACCAGGAAAATACAATAAGTGTCTTAATGTCAAAATAAGGATAATAACTTAATATTTTGTTGAATTAATATACAAATTGTAATTTTGGAGTGCTCCTATGAATTTAAAATGCGTCAGTCTTATTTCACTGTTACGTATCACATTTTCTTTTGTAAACATTGGTGCTGCTTGCATTGTAGTAGTACTGCTAGTAATAGATGCAGAAATATTCTGGCTATCATCTTCAAAATTTTATTTATTAATGAACGGGAATCATTTAAATAACTTCCGGTAATAGACGCAAATAACCAAAAACCACCTTTTTATTTACTCAATTCATACGGTTATTGTCCAACGAACTCGCAAGTACAAAATATTCCTTTTCATATATTTCTGGAGAATTTACTGGAAACAAACTGTCCATAACTTTGTTAGATTTTTCATTTTTGATAGTATACTTTCTGATTGTATTATTATATTGTGCAGTAGTAAATATTTTATTCGGACAATCAGCTCTAAAAATGCTTTATTTCTTGGCGCATTGTAGTATTTCTATCGTTAAAGTTAAGTAGATATTTTGAATGGAATACTTGTATATTTTCGTAATAGTTCCTTATTCCCTTATAAAGCATTACTATTTTGTGGTGTAACAAAACTATCGAAATATTACTTCAGTTTTTAGTTTTACACGTTGCAAAAGACCTTGAAATTGCATTGTATACTTCCTTACTCAACAGAAGCCTTCAGCAAATGCTTATAACTAATAGTTTCAAAAAACGAAAAATCAGTTTTTTATAACTTAGTTGTATTGGTAGAGGTATCTAGACGACAGTGAAATTCAGGACTGTCACACGAGCGTTGTGTTGACGCGCGTTAATAACGTGCGTGTGCAGGGGCCCTTGGCTCATTTTGCTCAACCTAAAGAAGGGATACATTATTTCGGTTATGATAATTGTGATAACTGTTGCTAATATTTGTCACAAATGCTTCTTTTAGTACACCAGCGGCAAAATAATGTGCTGGACAATTGGCATAGTTTCATTCAACAATTAGAATTCAAAAGCACTGCATTTTCTGATGTGAAGTCTCCATTAATTTTCTTTAGCAAAATGGAAAGAAATTAATAAAATACAGTGTTGTTCAAACAAGTGAAATTACTGTATTTATACTAATCAAGTATCAAGATAATTCATAAACTATTAACCTCTAAGAATATACATTTAGAGTACGAAGAATACATCATTATTAAAGGCAAGTAGCATTTAAAGTCTACTTAATTCAACTTTTAACATTACATTATATTACAATCATTTCAAGTATTGGAAATTAGGATGAGATTCACTGACTTGGGTTGCATCTACAAATAATTTACTAAATCCTTGGAAAATAATTTAATACGCAAGATCCAAATATAAGCGTCACATCCAGTAAATTCTGCTTACTCTCAGCATGGTGAGAGGTACTCTAGATACAAATTCAGCAAGCGAGAAAAAACAATTTTATTTATATAGACATATCTTGCTACTCATAAGAATCGTTTCACGTGAATGAAACTTGCAAACAAAGTAAAAACCGTAATATGAATCAATACGATAATTATATATAAACATAATTGGCGACTATAAATAACCCAAAAAATATCTATATCTAAACTTAAGGGACTGAGCCATATCAATCGTTATATAATAGATATTGCGGCCTCAGGAAAGCATAGTTTTACCCGACAATTTTGCAAAAATTATTTTGACATTTCTACCACACTACAAAATGGTTTTTAAATCACTTTTAGAAAAACTTTTGAAACCTTGAAAATCTTCATGAACAAAATGGAGCATATTGCGTAGGTATTTTAGAAACATCCAGACATCTAAATATTCTAGGGTAAAACTTTGCTGGAAGTCTGAAAGAACCTTATCATTCTGAGACCGCAAATGGGTAGGGTTAACCGCAAATAGGTAGATGGGATACAATGTAAATCAAAGGACGTCGAGAAATTATGTTACAGAGTGTTTTCTTTATAAAGAACAGTGTTATAGCCAGTTTACACCATATAACTATAATTTTAGTTGTTTATGCTTGGAAACAATTTCAATTGTAAGAATCTGTATGAATTTATTCAATAATTGAGAAAGAAGAAACAGTATCAAGCTCCATTAAAACATTAACTTATTTTGATTTTTCCACAATCACGAAGTGAATTGAAATTTAATTTTAACAATTGAATATCAATACTTATTAACTTCATATTTGTACTCGTTTGACATATTCAGCGTTCACTTTTGTACACCCGTGCCTGCAAGTCAAACGATTGCGAGGGCGCCGGCGTCGGAACACATATTAGAATGACGGAGACAGAACGCTACCAGGAATATACTCCGATTTAAACGTAGCTGCGGTCACGAGCTGGATGGCGAGGTGTGTGAATACACTGTCATCCAATCGGGAGCTTCGTTAGGACTAACATTTTTAGTATTGGGGCACCTGATTGGATAACCATGCCCCCCCCCTCCTTCCAGCTTATGACCTTCAAGTGCAGCTATCTGAGTATAGTTCCGGGCCCCGCCACACACGCGGTGTTTTCTTGGCTGGAGACCGAAGATGCGTCGAACGGAGTGGCACCAGAGTGGTGGTGATGGCGGAGGCTCCACTACTGCTGCTGCTGATGCTTCTTGAGAGGAGGTAGATTCCGTCGCCACCTCCTGCTGGATTAGGGAGGCAGCTGCATGTCACTATTTGCCGATAGGAAGTCTACGTCGGTGCCGACCTAGATGGCCGAGGTGGCTAAGAGCGAGTACCGACTCAGCGCTTCGGTCCGAAGGGTCGCGGGTTCTAGTCCCGCCTTGGGCATGGCTGTTTGTCCCTTGACTTTGTGTGTGTGTTGTCGCGGAGGGCCTCGCGTTCTGCTGACCCCAGATCAGAGGAGCCCGCAAGTGTTTGTCTAGTGTATGGTCGAGTATGCGTCCCTTCGGGACGTAAAGGGCAACCGGCTGTCGGCTGGATAAACGCCCTAGGAAAAAAAAGAAAAAAAAAAAAGAAAAGTCGACGTCGGTCTGGGCCCCGATGACGTCCTGGACGGCGGGTGCCTCTGCAACTGTTGCCACCTGGCGCGCACCACAGCCACTGGGCGAGCCCTCCCTCTCCGAAGCGTCGTGGCTTGTCAATGTTCAATGTGCACTAGTCTGCATTAATGCTGACACCTAGAAATTTAGTATTAATGTTTCGACAATGAAAAAAATAGAATTGATAAAAATAAACATTTTCGACTATTTAGTTTTAATGGGAAAAATTTCTTTAAATTAGTTATTTTAAAAGAGCCTGTCGTCTTAATTGAATTCATTATATTTAAGACAAATTAAGCGTTTTTTAGCTAGAATTTTCAGATGAATCACTCACCCTAACAGGAAAGAGCCGCATAACACCCATGGCCCGCAACTGGTGGTACATCATACTCTCTCTCTAATGAAGTTGCCAGGACCAGACGTGCATAACAAAGCGAGCTGACCGTCACCCTATCGAGTTGCAGTGTAGATCACATGCGTGTGTGAGAACGGCAGACTTTCAGGCAGAGTTATAGGCTTTCGTAGGGTTGCAGGGTGGTTGCGATGAATCTCGTCCACTTTCCATGGAAAGCTGGGAGCGGTATCACGCTTAGAACCCGGCGGCGGGCTCGCGACACAGACTAATTCACTCATTAACCACGCCTGAATATGCCAAACATACTTTTGTTCGATTTAAATGTACTACTCGCGCACCTTTTCTTGAACGATGACCTTGCTTCCCCCTCCCTGGAGCTATAAACAGCTGAAGGCAAAAGATCGCAGCGAGCACTGATGACCACATTCCCAGCATTAAAACTTCGTTGGCGCGAAACAGAAGTTAGTCAAGGCTAGTTGCTTTCATAGTCGAGAACTTCTGTTCAGCTTTATTACCATTATCTAAAGAAATGTCTGAGGCAGGTCCAGGACCTTCAAGGAAGGCACCTAAAACTCCTCTCTACTGTCCCTGCTGTTGCCTACCCAGAGCGATGACCTGGCCGCACACAGCGGGTTTCACTTTCATCTACCAAAGGTTGGCGTTACTGAAAATACTCTAGTGGCTGTCTTTGTAACTAATACCCCCACTCCGCCCGCATTTCGTCAATCTATCGTTCAAGAAAAGTTGCGCGAGTGGTAATGTCTCTTCAAGGTGGAAGGAGCGGGGGACACTCATCTAATCGGGAACTTCAATTCCAAAAACTGACGTCGTAACGAAGCTCACGATTGGATGAGTGTCCCACTCTCCTTCCAGCTGGTGACCTTCAAGAGACTAGATTTAAACCCGAGTATAAATGTTGCTACGGAGTTTGGTAACAACCGCGCCGCGTTCGCTGACTCTCGCTACACCAAACGTTGCGTGTGCGGATCGACTTTTGCTTGAGTCACGTTCGCGTGGTTGTAAAATTGACAGAATACAAGAGTAAATTTTAAAAAAATGTTGTCTTTTTTGTTGTTTCGTGTGATTAAGTACACGAATAGAAAAAATAAACCAAGTCAGTCTTTGTAGAACAAGAACAACATTTTGAATGTTTTCAATTCAAGGAGTTCTATATTGGTCTTCATTCTTAGAACCTGCATTACGAACGGTTTTCTCTAGCAGATTAAAATGCAAATTCTTCCACCTGCAAATTTATTCCTGACATTGCATTGCCTTTGCTTACACGATTTCACAACATTGTCACATTTCATATTTTGCTTCAAAGAAAATTGTCGTGATCATCCCATTTTCAGCATGTTAAGGACAACTGTAACTACTTTCACACTTCTTGCATGTCACCCTCTCCGGCACTTCCAATCATAATTAAAATTGAAGAAGCCGAACAGGAATTTCAAAGTAATGAAATGAAATGTTGCTTTGAAAATTATCTAGATTAACCAGAAGCCTTATCAGTTGCTGCCTCTCGAATAGCAGCAGAAGTAAATTTGGTGAAGACGACAAAACGTGGCAATATCTGGGCCAGTTTCCTTCTTAGTTTCCGAAAGCAAAGTAATGTCATTTCATAAATGCAAAAATCTAAAGGCGCAACCTGGTGCACCCGTGCGGTAGCCTTGGCTCTGCCACCCGGGAAATAGGTTCCATTGACTGGCACCAGCAATACGGACGGGACAAGCATGGTACTGGGATTGAAAGGATGGCAGTGTAGGAGCATGGGGGATATATCTTACCGCAATTCCCCTATATCTGCCGCGTACATTCATCACTAATTTCTAAGACCGTAAGGTCATTCTGCCACTGTTGGCTGGCGATATGTAGTTTTAAAATAATCTCTTTAGAATTTTTTAACATGTTGATTATAATGAAGCTAAGTCAAACTCTCTCGGCACAATCTTTTGAAATGGTGAGCAAAATTACTTTTCTTTTGCAGAATACAAGCACAAAAAAACGCTACCGATGACTGTCTTAGTTAATTGTTCTGCTTCAGTTGACCGTGAAAGAGCAGCGAGCATGCTAAACAACATGCAATGATCAGTACCCAGTTTTCGCACCAAAACGGCACGATCAACTACGACAACTGTCATGCAAGTGGAAAGTAACGACCATCTCTATCGTATTGCGAAAATTATATCTAGAGAAGCTCTTCCAATGTGAGGAGGGGGTAGCGAGAGGTTATCTTAGTCACATAGACCTCGTACGTGAAAAAACTACTTCTCCATTTTATCTTACTCTCTTGTATGACGTAAAATCGTGAATGAGAAGGAAAGTGGCATGTCTTAAATCTGATCCTTTTGTAGTTAATTGAACAAACACGAGTATGTTAAGAAAATATAATTTTAAGAGTACAAATCTCCTAAAGATAACAAGACTGTATGCAAGATGATTAGGAAGATGGTTAACAAGCCGGTATGTAGAACAAGGCACTGCCGTTGGCCGCAAAATAAAAGGCTGCCTTCAGAATAAAACATCAAGCAATTTTTGCTTCTGAAAGTTGTGGTTGTTTCTAATTTGGCAGAATTGTAGGGTTTCTTATGTTGTAGACAATCAACGATAGTTTTTATAATTAATTACCTCAATCAATTGGTATTTAGAGACTAATAGAATTAAATTAAATGGCTGTGATTTAACAATTCTAAATGACTTACAATTCGCTACCAGGGCCGGATTTGAGAGTATGCCGCCTGTAGGCCATTTGCCGCCCCCTCTATTGTTCATTGACGCATAATACATTTGTTTTATACAACAAAGAGTTAATTCTTGTTTTTATCCGTTTTAAACATTGAAGCACAATAGCTTTAGTTTAGTTTAGATAACATTATAATTTTAATGGATTGCGCAATAAATTACGTAATTAATAACATTAGTTCATCTATTTGTTTTTTACAAACATCTTTCATAGATTTGCTGAAAAAATAAAATGGGTTTCGGTCTTAATTTCTCGGAGATCAGTAATCACTTTTTTAATCAATTATACATTAATGCTAATGACTAGGAAAAGGAATTTATTGTAATAAAAAAATGCAAAAGATTTACATATATACATATTTTTACCGAAACATGTAAGAAAAATTTAAAAAACATAAAATAAATATTCATTATTGCGTTTAAAATTATTCTCTACAAGCATTTTCCGACCATAGAACGTCACCGATCAGTTCTTATCAAGGATTCGGAGTGGCTGAAAGTACGCTCTAACTCTCCAGAAACAATTTTAACTAGACTTCACCACGTGTAAGAATTTTCTTCGAAATATAAAATACGTTCATAGTATATATAGGGTGTTAAATCCCCCTCCCCCAAAACGAACAACGCGGGAAGACAATGTTCTGTAAAAAATATTTGTGCTGTTTGACACGCGAGCAAGCACGTGGTTGCAATTACTTCGTTCACAAGAATCCGCTCATCTTTGACCCCCCAAGTACGCAATAAGGGTGGGGGTAAGCTTGACAATTCATGGCGAAGATATGGTCATAGAATCGCAGCACATTACATTTGATTTATAATAAAGATGATTCCGTGGCATATTGCAAACCCGGACCTGGAATGTTCCAGTTCGACGTGTAAATATATTAAAATGTAAAGAAATATATTGTAAAAGGTAGTAAAAAACATATGTAGGTAGTAAAACACATGTAATTACACCAAAATATGTAAAAATATGTAATTATACCAAAATATGTAAAAATATGTAATTATACCAACATATGTAAAAATATGTATGATAAAAATAGTTCTAATTCATTCAGAATGTCTTGTAAACTCTAAAAAATAATATTGAATGCAGTTATCTAGTTCCTATAAAAACATGAAATTACGACTACATGGAAATCCGTTCCCTGCTAATATCCGTTTTGAGTAATTGAAGATCTGTGTTCAATTAAAATTGAGTTGTCCTACACAGTGAAATGAAATTGCAATAATCTAGTTAATTACCCATTTATTTGTTGAAATATCTGCGCACTATTCTAATACAAGGATTAATATTGAAACCAAATACTGTTTGTTAGTAAGTAAGAGTTACATTTTATGCTTTGAGATTTTACACTTAAAGATTGGTTGTCTTTTTCCTCAATTCCTCTTCCATATCTACGTTATCACACTACTGAGTTAAGTGTATTTGGTCTTTAAACTCGTCATAGAGCATTTGTCTTTTCTTGAATTCACAAACAAAAGTCTACAACTGGTAAAAAGTGATTATTTGAAGGTCACCCTGACAGGAAACTTTACAACTCCACTTTGGTCTTAATCATCCTAAACTTTTCTTTCTCGCTGTCTAAATTGTATTTTTCATAAGACGTAGTTTTGGTTATATCCTAAGCCAATTCTTCAAAGTAATTAAAATGTTTTTTCTATTCCGCGAAATATTCTTCAAGAGCCATACAAATCTCTGACCAACAAAACATCCACAGTTCCACTTTGAATGGCTTTGCGAACGTTATGGATACTGGGAAGTACGGTGCTTCAGAAACATACCATAAAAGCAGTTTCAGTACGTTCCAATTTTCGAAGGATTCCTCGGGATTCACATGTAGTCGTTGCTTTTTCTGTTGTGTCATTTGAAATTTTTGTTAAAGTAATGTGCACTTCTTCCCATGACTCTCGTAAACTTTTGCACGTGCCATCTCTTGATCACCTAGTAGAACACTTTTTTAATTGTCTGTAAAAATACACATATTTCTTGGAACAATATGAAAAATGTGCACTATTCTTCACAAGATTCCGCAGCAGACGATCCAACAAGATTTAGGGAGTGTGACGAAACGGGATAAACAAAGCTAAAGGAGTTTTTCTTTATTTTTGCTTGCAGACAATTGTAAACGCCGACCATCTTTGTAGAATTATCCGAACATTGGTCTCTGCCGTCATCAATGTTTATTTACAGATTTTCCAGCTCATTAATAACACACGTAAACGTTCCTTCTGAACTATGATCAGCTAATGGAATGAAGGAAAGAAATATTTCACAGGGCACACCGTCACTTAAACATTGAAGGGATCGATGATATATTGACTAAAAGGTCTACTACACTTATAACACGTCAGGACAAATATCCCGAACCTATTATTTGGCTTATGTGGATAAACAAATGGATTCCCAATAAGTGTGATGGATTCCCATATATTTTTACTATTCTGGATCCACAATATCAGTTTTGTGAATATTTGAAACGTCGACTTATACCAATATGGAACTTAATCCTCGCACAAAACCTCTAATAGTAGCCTATTACCTGGATCTCAAGATATAAGATAAAACGCAATACCCTTGTCAACGTCTCATATGATTTGACCCCAAATATCATCGACGCACACTAACAGTCGTACTGGACAGCAACCAACGTAAACTCTACTTCATTGATCATCCCACTTACTACTGCCACCGTGTAATAGCTACTGCCACGGATAAGTTGGTCATCAAAGGATTGCATCCCAAACTAGAACCACAGGACCTACTGACGTACGCAACTCCCACTGGATTCCCATGTACGATCTGTCAGTGATGCAAAAAAGGGAATACGACAAAACCAATTGTCACCTAGGACTATACGCGTGTGAGACAGACATATTAATACCGATGTTAAAGGACACTGAGACTTCTTATAATATAGTCAGTATTCAATCATATCAGGAACAAGAGGATTCCCGCTGCAACAGGTGCCAACAATTCAGGCACGACAAAAACCATTTTTCTAGGAAATATGTCAGCGTCAGATGCACAAAATCACATAATACTGCTATCGGTCCCAGCAGGATCAATTGTGCCAACTGCTTAGAAAATTATGGGACTTCCTTGGTTCGGCTGAATAACTTTCCAACTTCGTTAGACTTAAAGATATAAAATGATTAGAAGACTGACAGGCATCTTGAATCATTCTCCTGTACCAAGCCTTTCCCCTGTATCCATCATCTGCGGTGGAACTTTTGCAGATACCAGCGGCAACAGAACTGACAGCCAGGACTCTTCGACTACCACATATCAACCGTAACAACACTAGTAACACCCCAAAGAACTCCCCTACTAAATGAAGAACAAGAAAACCAAAATCATACGCACAGACACACTAGTAGAGCCTACCTTCCTGGACAGCACATGGACAACTACACAAAGCTTCTGTCATACTGTTCCTCATTGACTACGCCTCCGGAGCGTTTGTAATCCAGGAAACTATAATTAAAACCGAATCAACCTTTCTCCATTTCCCAATTCTTCGTGTACAGATAAAAGCGAAGGATAACCATAGGCAGAGGTACATTCACCCGATCCGGAATACGATCACAAACACCGTCTCCCGACACTCATTACCGCTATCTGCATACAAAAAGGAACCCAATTAGGATCAATAAAATTCGGTTTTCCATTTATAATAGACGTCAGACTGAAAGTAGAAAATTTATCCGAACTGACAAACGCACACCTATCGTAGAGAGTGACTAACACCAAATTGACGGACTGACGATGTAACCCTGACAACTAACCGGAAAAGACTTTCGCAGATACTTCCTTGCCAGAAAAGCCTTAAATCTCCTCGCACCACAGAAACCTAACCGCATGATAAAACGACGAGACAAACGACATCTTTGACCTAGTCATTCACTCCACATCGTCCCTGTACTGGGAAGCAAGTATGGCAGTGAACCCGGGAGAGATCTTCACAGATACCTCCTTACCAGAACATCCCTAATCTTTACGCACCACAGGAACCCACCCACGTTATAAACGACGAACCGAACGACATCCTCGACCTTTTAATTCACTCTACATCTATCACCATAACAAAACCCTACCCTCGGCACGAGTTGATCTCAGATCTCTTACCAATAACATTCACTGTACATCTCACTCGTTACTATCTAGCCCCGCACACTCATCCATCTTATACCATAGACTGGAGAAACTTGAAACATCGTATCACCAAAAAGGTAAAAGCTACTTGTTTTATTAGAACATGTCAACTAGTGGAAAAGGTCATAGACCATTTCAACCATTACATTAAATCCACCATCCACAGTCCACATTATATTCGCGTCAGAACACTTCCAAAAGGTATTAACGTATTGCTAGGCCACCTCAGGAAAAAAATGACTAGCACGTTTCCACAGAACCCGACAAAAAGAAGACAAGAGCATGTACCAACATTTAAAATGTTCACTACACGACAAACTGACACCACGCTAATACTTGGGACAAAACTGTACGGTACGTGAATTTAAAACATCATAATCGATCATGGAAACTAATCTAAACTATGAAGGAAGCCCCCACAACCCGTCTCCCCCATAACGCTACTAGATAATGCCACCGAACAAGAGCGCAAATGCTTTTGACGATCGTTTGTTTACTACGCTACAGGTGTTCGCACGAAAGGGGTCAAAGATTACAACTGGTTTCAACATGATTGCGAATGAAGGTTTCTTATTTGGGACTGTTTCCCTTCTTGTCTCATTACGCATTAATATTGTGAGGTACCATAATGTTTGTATGAAAAAACGTGTTGACCTTTTTGTTGAGATAAATTAATAATGAGTAATTTATGGATATATCAGTAGTATATTAATTATGATATAGTAGTATTATATTAGCCGAACTGGATGGCCGAGGTAGCTAAGAGCGAGTACCGACTCAGCGCTTCGGTCTGAAGGGTCGCGGGTTCGAGTCTCGCCTTGGGCATGGTTGTTTGTCTTTTGACGGAGGGCCTCGCGTTCTGCTGACCCCAGATCAGAGGAGTCCGCAAGTGTGTTGATCTAGTGTATGGTCGAATATGCGTCCCATCGAGACGTAAAGGGTAACTGGCTGTTGGATGGATAAAAGCCCTAAAAAAAGTATTATTTTAATTATGAGTAATTATTATAAATTGTTGGCTGTGGACGATACTTCAAATGTTGGATCTCTATAGTAATAGATTGTATTAGAGTGCCAAAAAACGTTAATTTGTTGAAGAATTTATGTAAATCGGTGTAAAGGCTTGTAAAGTTCACACTTTTCAGATTAACTTACCCAATTGCAGAGTTCATTTTGGGTCAGTTAGCATTAGTATAATGAAGAGCAATGGTAAGAAACCTTATCACAGCTCGTGTACATTTTGGTGTCGGTTAGCAGTGTTATTTGTATATTTTGTATATTATTTATATATTAATATGGTGAAAGTAATAAACTTTATCACAGCTATTTTTCATCGTCTCCTATATTATTTCAATAGTATACATACTTTTTGCGGCTCTCACATGCCACCAATTTTTTTAAATGAGATTTCTAAAGAAAGAATTTCCCGGAGACGTGACGAATTGCACTTTGACTTGAAAAATATGAAGGGTTTGTTTAAACAAAAAGTTAAATATTCATGTCAAATGCAACCCGCAACACTCAGTCGCATTTTGTAATATATATTGTTAAATAACTCCTAAATGAAGATTTTTGCGGCCTTAAAATCCACACTTTTGAAGCCAGAGACCTCAAATAAACGTTCCTCACATCGTAATCTACAGGAAGAGATCTCATTCTAACGAGCGAACCATTACTGCGAGTTCAGTTGCATTCGCGGTCAGTGAAGGAAAGGGGGTGTCAATTTTTTTTTTTTTCGTCCATTTTGACGCAACGCGTCTCGAAGACCCTTACGGGTCGTTGAGCGCTTTGCGCTGTGGAGTAATCCTCCATTACTTTGCGCGCTTTTTGGAGTAATTCTCCATTATCACTTTT
>BLKR01011105.1:0-38664 GCA_011170035.1 Teleogryllus occipitalis
ATAGAGAGAGAGAGAGAGAGAGAGAGAGCGGAAGAGGGTGGCTCAGGGCATCAACTAATGTCGCTGCAGTACCTCTGACCGGGAGGTCTTGGGTTTCGAGTCCCGACGGTGGCAGGATTTTCGACACTAGCTACATAGCTAAGTCGTGTCAGTCGCTGTCTGGAGGAGAATTCTAGCGGTCGGCTGTTCTGATCGGTAGTTTTCCGTGGTTTCTCCGATCAACACTAGGCAAATGCCGGAGCATTACTCTAATACACGAGCCACGGACCGCGCGCGATCTCTCTTTCCTCTTCCTTGTCCTATCCTCACCCCCTTACCCACAAACTTATACTAGCATTTACTACACTACCGCACATGCCGGGAGACCGGTCGGGGACTTAGAACTCTGCCCGGCTACGGCCGTGATCCACTGAAGAGAGAGAACTGTTTGAGGAAAACCCCGCTAGCCGACAGTCATGTCGGCGCCGGATTTCGCCATCCCGCAGGGGAAGATCACCGCCACCTCCCGAGGAAAAATACTCTCTACACTTACGGAAATATTAACCTAGCAGTTGACGCGCTCGCAATCACTTATCAACCAACCAATCATGTGATGTGATTTGTGAGTTCATGTCGGACACACCTCCATTTAATGTAGCACGTAATAAGTCCGTCGGTGCGTGGACGGGTTTTAGCGGTAGAGGGCTCGGTTGCCACGAGATTGTGCTAGGCGGTGTAGTCAAAGGTTCGTTGAGTCACACTCAATCTTCTATTGTGAGATATTGCTGGGGACCCGGACACAAAGGTGATATGTGGTATACTGGGAATGCACACAATGCCACATTACAATTGAAAACATACAAGCCTTTCGCGGGATTCAAACCAACAGCCTTCTTGAAACACGTACTTGCGCCCGTATATTCCGAATCTGAGCTATCAGATCACATATGCATCTCCTCGCCACAGAGTTCTCTTCTAAATACAAAAAAAGTCTTGTGAATACAGACATTACATCGGAAGAAAATTTGCCCAAACCAAACCCATCCACCATCACCAAGCCCAGCTCCCAAGTCGTGCTCTCGCGTGTTAAAATACAATGAATTTGAAGCCGCCTGGCTTATCTAATAACACCACCCGAAACCCTCCCCGACACCATACGAAACACAAGTGGCAAGAACTACCTCTTATGAAATGTGAATGCCCTCCCGAGAAGCGCTGACGCGTATGGGCTCTGCCCACATCAGGTACTCATTCTACCAATTATTTTTTCATCTACTGAACAGTATTCACATGTTGTGCGAAAAAAAATCGTCGTAATGAGTCAAAAAATAGAATGCAGCTTTTAGACTCATTGTTTGGGGATAGATTATTTTCAAAAGTGACATTTAAAGTTTCAGTTGTACCTCTGTCCACTACTACTACTACTCTTTTGGAACGATTAATTTTTTTTTGTCAGTTTTCATAACTTTTTTATGCCGTTCACGGTTTTCATTTATTGAGAACGGACGGACGTATTTTCGTAATTTGCCAAATTTTCTCAAATAAGCTACAAATTATAACCATAAAATTTCAGTATGTATTTTTAGATACAAATGCAGCATTTGCTATGAAACAATGTGTATGTATGATTGAACAATGAACAATGTACTGATTTTTAAGGTTATTTAAAACTGATGGAATGTATTTCCTTACAATTATTTTACTTTTATAATTGTACAAGAAATTATTTAAAATGTATCCAAAATGGGAAGTTCTCATTTAATATGTTACGAAATGAAAATATAAAACTGGGTACAAGAGTATCAACTCGTAAGAAAACGAACAATTGAGGCATGTAGTGGGTTGCTGCTGTGGAGGCAAGTTTTGTTTGAGAGAGGCTAGCTAGCGTTTGTAAGAAACGGAGGATTGAAAGGAGGATGAACGTGTGAAGTGATATTCATGTTGAAATAGCCAACTAGTAGCGACTTCAATAGTTTGGAAGATTGGCGAAATCTTGATATATATAATTGTCACCTTACCCGCCATCTTGTTGGATGCACTAACGATCGAAGAATGTGTTCCCCACACGTACAGCGATCCAAATTGTGACCATGTTACTGTGTAACAATGTATTTGAATCAATTTAATTATTAAAAGAATTGGTCACCCCGACCGGGATTCGAACCCGGATTCTTGGTAGCTTAGTGGTTAGAGCAGATGGGCGTAAACCAGAAGGCCCGGGTTTGAATCCCGGTCAGGGCGATCAATTCTTTGAACTAATTTAAGTACTTGATATGGTTAATCGGAGAAAGAATACAGAACAAGATATCCCCAATAGAAGAGCAGGTAAACAGTTGCCAATTGATTAACCATCCAAAACTTACGAACAGTATATTTTCCTTTTGTTTGAACTTTAAGTGCTTTATTTGCCATATCTCAAGAATGAGGTAAATGGGCAGCTACGTTGGGTAGGCGAAAAGCAGCGGCAGCTGAATAAATTTGGAAATATCCACGATCGCGGGCGTCTATGGGAGCATACAGTGTTGCGGGACGGAAGTTCATTAGATCCGTTTGTTTGGTCTGTGCGCTCGGGTTCTTTGGGCCCAGTGTGCGAAGGCGGAGGGCGCGAGGGTGATTCACGCGCGAGGGGCCGCATCCGCCCACGCCGCGGCGCGAACGAGCGTCTGCGGAGGCCGCGGTGACAGGCGGGAGCCTCCGCCACGCCCCCTCCCGGGCCCGGCATGCGGGGAGCATGTGGCTGCAGCCGACGAAGGACCCTCTCATGCCGCCTCTTCCCATCAAGCTTCGTCCCTGCCACGCCCCGGCCCGCCACAACGCCCCCTGTCCAGCCCGGTTCTTATCATGCTCTTCCCTCCCTTTCCCTCTGTCATCGTCTCTCCTGTCCTGTGCCCTAGCTCCTCCCCTCTCTCCCTCCCTCTCTTCCCTCTCTCCTCTCCTCTCTCCTTTCCTCTTCTCTTTGCTCTCATCTCCTCTTTGCTCTCATATCCTCTCTGCTCTCCTCTCTACTCTCTCCTCTGCTCTCCTCTCTGCTCTCCTCTCTGCTCTCCTCTCTGCTATGCTCTTTGTTCTCTTCTCTGCTCTCCCCTCTGCTCTCCTCTCTGTTCTCTTCTCTGTTCTCCTCTGTTCTCTCTGTTCTCCTCTGTTCTCTCTGTTCTCTCTGTTCTCCTCTCTGCTCTCCCCTCTGCTCTCCTTTCTATTCTCCTCTCTGATCTCTTCTCTGCTATCCTCTCTGTTTTCTCCTCTGCTCTCCTCTCTACTCTCCTCTCTGCTCTCTTCTCTGCTCTCCTCTCTACTCTACTCTCTGCTCTCCTCTCTACTCTACTGTCTACTCTCCCCTCTCCTCTCCTCTCTACTCTCTTCTCTGCTATCCTCTTTGTTCTCTTCTCTGCTCTCCCCTCTGCTCTCCTCTCTGTTCTCTTCTCTGTTCTCCTCTGTTCTCTCTGTTCTCCTCTGTTCTCTCCCTACTCTCCTTCTGCCTCTCTTCTCTCTGTTCTCCTCTCTACTCTCTCCCCCTCTGCTCTCCTCTCCTACTCTACTCTCTTTCTCTCTCCTCCCTACTCTACTCTACTTCCCCCTCTGCTCTCCTCTCTACTCCTCTTCTCTGCTATCCTCTTTGTTCTCTTCTCTGCTCTCCCTTCTGCTCTCCTCTCTGCTATCTTCTCTGTTCTCCTCTGTTCTCTCTGTTCTCCCCTCTGCTCTGTTCTCTCCTGCTCTCTGTTCTCCTCTGTTCTGTTCTCCTCTCTGCTCTCCCCTCTGCTCTCCTCTCTCCTCTCCTCTCTGCTCTCTTCTCTGCTATCCTCTCTGTTCTCTCTGCTCTCCTCTCTGCTCTCCCCTCTGCTCTCCTCTACTCTACTCTCTACTCTCTACTCTCCTCTCTGCTCTCCTGTCTGCTCTCCTCCTGCTCTCCTCTCTGCTCTCCTTTCTGCTCTCTTCTCTGCTATCCTCTCTGTTCTCCTCTCTGCTCTCCCCTCTGCTCTACTCTCTACTCTCTGATCTCCTCTCTGCTCTACTCTCTACTCTACTCTCTGCTCTCTTCTCTGTTATCCTCTCTGCTCTCCTCTCTGCTCTCCTTTTCTCCCTCCTCTCTCCTCCTCCTCTCTCGTCTCTTCTTTCTCCTCTCTCCTCTCCTTCTCTTCCTCCTCTCTCCTCCTCCTCTCTCGTCTCTTCTTTCTCCTCTCTTCTCTCCTGTCCCCTCTCCCCCATCTCCTCTACCGTTTCCTCTCCCCTCCCCTCTCCCCTCCTTCCTCTTCTCTCTCTCCTCTCTCCCCTGCCCTTCCTTCCACAACACTTCGTGCCATATACCATCCCCCACCATCCCATCCCAAGCGTCACGCCACGCCCCGCCTCGTCCCGCCCCACCCGTCCAGCTCCGTCTGCGCTGTCGCGAAGTCGTCAGCGTCTGCCGCAACTATGTTGCCAAGGAAGTATCGACTTTCACGCTCCCCTCTCCTTCTCCCCACGCCCGAATGTCGACCTTTTCAGCGAAGATTGAGGGAAGGCTCGTGGTGTCTTCAGATGTCTTAGTAATGACCTGGGGTGAAGACAGGGCGCAGGGAGTTTCCGCTGTGCACCGGGGTAGAAATCGGTGTATCTTGTAGCCAATTAGAAACCTTCTTTATTCGTGGAGAGAAAAAGTCTAAGGCATATTTACAATACATTTCATATAAATAATATATTACTGCTGCCCTACAGCAGCGAAAATGCAGCGGAACAAAACCACACAAATGATTTTTCATAAAGTTGCACACACCCTGGACATACAAATAAAATATAATTCTGTAATGAATTACATATTTTAACAAAAGCTGTCTCCACTAATACTGCAATAACCAATACTTATATACGAGAGTATAAGGCGGATTAATACAATCGAATATTTGATCAGATTGATGATGATTTTTAAGTTAAATCGAATGTGTTGCATTATTTGTGGATTCCCCCCCCCCCCGTTATTGGGATTTTAAGGAAATCATAGGCACCTTTCACAGGGAAATTTTTGTAGATTTTAAGGATCCTATAACATCCATATTTGATGCATTTTGTGGTACAAATCATTAAAATATTCAAATTACAATTTTGTAACTCTGAGATGCTAACAATAGTTTCTCCCAATGCGACTTCCAATTATTATTTCTGTACTACTAGATACCAGACACCATTTACTAGGCATAGGTTGTACAGCTTAACATATTAATAGCGTGTACAGCATAGCAAATACGAGTATATTGTTAGACAGCACGTCAGTATTTTACATAGTATTCGGTGAAGGATAGTAACTACAAATTTATTTTCCTATATAAGAGTTAATTAATTTTGAAGAAATTAGATACTATTGTCTTTGGTTTACAAGTATATCCAGCAAAATACAAGTACACCTGATTTCCACAGTCACATTATTCCTATCTCTCAGAACATCTCAGTGTTCCTTGCATATCGCAGCAGCATCTATTGACGAAATGTATTCCATTTGGTATTTTGCATAGCAAGAAAACTGTTCCATCCCGCGCGGAATCTGTACAGCTATTCCGCAGCACGCCGCATAGCACCCCCAAAGAACCTACATAGCACCAACACACAACCCTGCACTCCGCACAGTATCTCGCGTAGCAATCCGCGCAGCATCCCTCACAACGCGTCGTTCACCTCCCCACACGGCATCCCGCACAGCACTCTGCACAGCAACTTGCACAGCGCCTTGCGTAGCACCTTGAACAGCACCCCACACGGCTCCCTGTGTAGTACTCCACACAGCAGCCTCTACAGCGCGCGCGCGCGCGCGCGCACACACACATACAAACACACACATACAAACACAAACACACACTCAAACACATACACTCAAACACATACACTCAAACACATACACTCAAACACATACACTCAAACACATACACTCAAACACATACACTCAAACACATACACTCAAACACATACACAGAAACACATACACACTCAAACACATACACACTCAAACACATACACACTCAAACACATACACACTCAAACACATACACACTCAAACACATATACACTCAAACATATATACACTCAAACACATACACACTCAAACACACACACACAAACACATACACACTCAAACAAACACACAAACACACACACAAACACACACAAACGCATACACACAAACACATACACACTCAAACAAACACAAACACACACACACAAACACACACACAAACAAACACACACACAAACAAACACACACAAAAACACACACATCTACATCGCCCTTGAAACAGTCCGCACAACATCCTGCACAAAATTCTGCAGAGCACCACCACAACATCCCGCACGTCAATTCACATCCTCTTCCATCACATCTGTAAACTAATTTTCACAGCTCTGCAAATTATCACTCACTCTTTCCACCCTTAGTAGAAACTTGCCTCTACTCAGTCGCATATAATCCTTTCCCACGGCCATTCATCGCTCCTCCAGTTTCCCATCAGTGCACTATCCTCTACTCCTCCACACTTGATGGCATTTGTCGTTTTCTCCTCCGCGAAACCATTCCCTCCCGGACTACCCACTATTCTCTGACCCACACCTCTACCTATCCTCATCCTCCCTCCCATTCCCCACCTCTGCCTTGTGCAGCCACGCAGCACTGAATCAGCGGCTCGGAAACGGCAACTCCCCCTCCCCCTCCCCTCCTCTCCCGTCTTCCCTCCCCGCCCCCGCCCGTCCGTCGCAGTCTATTTAGCGCATCATTTAGACATCAGCAAACGCACGCGCAGCCGGCAGGTAAACACAGCCCCACGCCCGGGCCCCCCTCCCCTCCCCTCCCCCCTCCCCGCTCCGCGTCACGCCGTGTGTGCACTCGCTATTTACTGGCAACGCAGAGCTCCGCCCCGCACATGGTCCGCTTCGGTTCCACTCGCCTGATCGCGTTACTCGACCATGGAAGAAACTGCGGGCTAATAGCGGGGCTGCTGGCGCTCGTGGCCCGTGTTTACTCCAAGAGGGCGGGAGGTTTTCCCTTGTCAGGAATCTATAAGCTGATTTGAAATATTGTAGCTAAATTGACTTTTATTAAGACACTGACATCGAACGTTCGGTGTCAATGGCATAGGAGTCACCCAACGACATGTTTAATGACATGCTTGTAGTGACATGATGTTAGAAATGAAAATGCTGTTTTGTTTTAGAAACCTGTTCCCTGCAGCTTTTATTTCAATATTGCCGCGAAAGCAACGTGTGCTGGGGCAGAGAGTGAAGTGGAAGTGTCATTACAGATTTGGGCAAATTATTTTATTAAAGTTATTGAATGAGATTAGAATATATTTGTGACAGTACATCTTGACAATAACCTGTATGTACAGGATTTTAATGATTCATAAACAAACCTTTATTCATAATTAGGATTTCTTGGTGGCACGTTGAAAATCAAATTTTAATCCACTTTTTTTCAATTCATTGGATCACAGCCTGATCAATGTCTAGAATATATTTTCCAACTCTCCTTTTTATGTGGCATGGAGCGTAGTCGTACTGAATATGCAAGGAATTTTTCACCCTACTCTCACTTTGAGGAAACAATTGGTTCTTTGGAACCTCTACGAACCTCTATCGTGCTTCATCATACCATTAAGTATTAACCTTTTCAGAACGCGTAGAGACATCACACTTCAAACCAATACCGTTTTCAGCTGCCTCTCAGGTGACATTATAATCCGTTAAATCAAGGAAAAATATTTTGTATAATAATTTGGCAACCTCTGTATGTACCGTTTAATAAATAAAGAAGTATTTCTCTGTACAAAACCCATTTTATCACGTAAGTAATATTGAATATTTACAAAATTGGTAAGGGTTTCGATAGTTTGCCACATAAGGTCACAATTTTTGTAATTATTGAACAAAATAAAAATCTAATAAGTATTGAATATGTTCGCCTCAAGAAGCTTTCCAAGAAGCTTGCATAAATCCACGCCAGAAAGTTTTCAAGTGAATTTCACTGGAGTAATGCACTTTAACTATTCATGTTGAATTTTATGGAATGACCATGAATAATAATTTTAGACTTTCCGACAGATAAAACAGCAAAGATCTAGTCGAGAGAAATGCAGAAAATATATTCGAAGCAGCCAAGTTGTCATTTTGATCCAATACATGAATGGCAGTCGTGTTTTCATCTCTTTTCGACGGTCGCTAGCCCTTACCAACGCCAAGAACACGCCGATGCTTTTCATCTTATCCCCCAGAGACCCGGGAGTCGAGCGGCGAGAAGAGTTCCGAAAACCCGAACATATCCCACACAATATTTAGGAATCCATAATCTTTACAGCAACGCAATAAACGCGCCGTGTGTCGCAACGCAATAAAACGCACTTCTGGCCTCGTATCCGCCGAAGCTCTTTCTGCGCCTCGCCGCATCCAATCCGCGCTCCGCAGAAGCACTTCGTTCCACATCCACCGCGGCTCGCCTGCCGCCAGCCACATCAAAACAAAATCCCCCCGCCGCCGCCCCCGCCCCCGCCCCCGCCGGGCAGACGTGAGCTGATTTCCGCGCTCGGGGAATCATGGGCGCCGCCGTCGCCGCATGCGGAGCGAGCATGGAGCAGGGCGGGGCGGCGGCGGCGGGGACAGCGACTGAGAAGAGGGAAATGGGTGGGAAGGGCTTGCGTTCCGTGGGGTGCTGGAGGTGTGTGGCGTGGTATGACGTTGCGGGAATGGTTTGGCGGACTAGGGAGAGGGGCATAGTGCGGAGGGGCGTAGCGGGCAGGAGCGTAGCGGGCAGGAGCGTAGCGGGCAGGGGCGTAGCGGGCAGGAGCGTAGCGGGCAGGAGCGTTGCGGGCAGGGGCGTAGCGGTCAGGGGCGTAGCGGGCAGGGGCCTGGCGGGCAGGAGCGTAGCGGGCAGGGGCGTGGCGGGCAGGAGCGTGGCGGGCAGGGGCGTAGCGGGAAGGGGCCTGGCGGGCAGGAGCATAGCGGCAGGAGCATAGCGGGCATGGGCGTAGCGGGCAGGGACGGAGCGGGCACGGGCTTAACGGGAAGGGGTATGGCGAGCCTAAGCTTACCGGGCAGGAGCAGAGCGGCAGGAGCGTAGCGTGCAGGAGCGTAGCGTGCAGGAGCGTAGCGGAAGGGGTGTGGCGGGCAGGGGCGTAGCGGGCAGGGGCGTAGCGGGCAGGGGCGTAGCGGGAAGGGGCCTGGCGGGCAGGAGCATAGCGGCAGGAGCATAGCGGGCATGGGCGTAGCGGGCAGGGACGGAGCGGGCACGGGCTTAACGGGAAGGGGTGTGGCGAGCCTAAGCTTACCGGGCAGGAGCAGAGCGGCAGGAGCGTAGCGTGCAGGAGCGTAGCGTGCAGGAGCGTAGCGTGCAGGAGCGTAGCGGAAGGGGTGTGGCGGGCAGGGGCGTAGCGGGCAGGGGCGTAGCGGGAAGGGGCCTGGCGGGCAGGAGCATAGCGGCAGGAGCATAGCGAGCATGGGCGTAGCGGGCAGGGACGGAGCGGGCAGGGGCTTAGCGGGAAGGGGTGTGGCGAGCCTGAGCTTACCGGGCAGGAGCAGAGCGGCAGGAGCGTAGCGTGCAGGAGAGTTTGTTAGGGTACTGCCCGTTTGTTAAAGCATTCGCCTGTTGATCGAATAAACCACAGAAAACTACTGTTCATAACAGCTGGCCTCTCGAATTCTCCTCCAGACAGCGACTGATTTCGACCTAGCCTAACAAGCTAGTGTCGAAAATCTTGGCACTGTCGGGACTCGAATTTAGGACTTCCCGATCAGTGGGACTGCAGAGCCATCAGTTAATACACTGACCCACCTCTCCCGGTGAATTCAAGGTCATTATAGGACAGTAATGGTTTGTGGAGAGTAGTGCCACGGCGCGGAAGGATAGTAGCAGAGAGATTCAAGAATGGGCGTGACGCAGTAAGGCGTGTCAGGTCGGAAAATGGCATGGGGGCAAGAAGAGATAGGGGATGAGGGTGCACTGACATGCTTCCAGGAAAAGGACGAGGGGAAATGTATCTAAAAGCGTCACGCAAATCGCACTGACCCCTGCAGAGCAAGCAACTCTACTGGCCGTGCAGTGCCGCGGGTGGCCGCCCTGTTTTGCTCAGGCACTGCTTCATCTTGGGTGAAAAAATGGAAACGAGCACAAGCTACGCGTACGATAACAATATTTATTCAACATAGCTCCATGCCCTCTTCTCATATGTATGTAATCTTGTAGGTGTTGTCCGTTATTGAGATATGGCAGCTTAGTTATTAGCTGTTCCAAAAGATGGATATGGAATGATCAGACAAATTAAAGGACTGCACATGTTAAATGGATAATTTATCCATTAAAATCTTCAACAATTAACTACAGGTAAGATACTACATTTCTGTCCGCTATATAAGCATAACGTGATCGAAAGTGCAGGAGACGATAGTTGATATATAATATCTAAACCAAGGCCTGCGGCTAGAGCTCAAATATCTCTAGAAGTAATTCGACCAGGTACTGAATTTAATGCACTTACACGTTTTTATTAATACTTCTAGAAATACATTTCATACTTTTCTTAACCGGAATATCATTGGTTTTGTACCTTATATTGAAGGTTACTTTCACGGTGATTTTGTGGTTATTCTGTGCTTTCATGTTCATAATAATGAATATCTGCATGCAATTTAGTTGCTGATGATTTTCAATACACCTATTATTCTATATTTACTATAATTCTGTCAACATTTGCTGAAACAATTCCATCCCTGATTTATCTTTAAATTACAACTAATATTTCTGGATTTCGATGTATTGTTGAAATTATTGTGTTATTCCTTTTTTCAAAATAATCAAAGGAATTTAAGCATAAAAAATTAACATAGTTTAGAGTATTTAGAGTATTTAATTTAAAAATTAAGAGTACCCAAAAATTCTCAAAAACTGCCAGTCAAATAAATCTCACAATACCCTATATCTTCCTAATTACCTGAAAAGGAATTGACCCAGGAGCAAACTTTGAAATAAATCGTTTTTTGTTGTTTTAATTTTTTGCACACCTTATTTTCTGCATATAATTACAATTGTGAGAAATTGTTGAATATCTTAGAATTTGCAAATAAAACAATTAGTCACCATTTATTTACGTCCACGTTAGATTCCAAGATATTAGATTCTCGTTAGGGACAATATACAATGAAATAGCATTGATTTTTTGCACTAGACCATATTCCTCGTACGTGAAAAGGACATCAACATATTTCCTTAGAATTTTTACAAGTACGTTTATCACATTATGAATGTGTAGCAAAATTCTCATTAATTACAGTACCCATGAAGTTCCGGACACATTACAAAATATAATCAATATTTTAAGAAAGATTTCGCATCCGTATAGTACATTTATGAGAACACTTTCAACCCAATAATGAATTAAATAGCGGTGAAAAATTACACTACTAATTCTCATCAGCTATGATCTGTAAAACTATTTTGTGTCGTTGAAACTGGTGAACGGAAGTGTATTTTTCTTCTCAGTAGCAGATCGAAAAGTGGACACACGCTATGAATCACTTCCTGTTTCTGCAGATGACATTGAAAGGGAAGTGAAAATAAATGTGAAACTTACGTATACCTACAAACACCTTAGAACTTTGGGAGCTTATGGAGGCCAATCATTTCGAATACTAATTGTCAATAATTTCTGAAAAAATATAAACTTTTTTTCTAATCACAACCATTTAAAATTTGTACGTCACTCCCCTGACCGGGAAGTCCTAGGTTCAAGTCTCGACGGTGGCAGGAGTTTCGATACCATCTTATCAGCTAGATCGAATTGAGTCGCTGTCTGGAGGAGAATTCTGGCGGCCGGCTCCTCTAATCAGTAGTTTTCTTTGGTTTCTCCAACCAACAACAGGCGAATGCCGAAAAAGTATCCTAATAAACGGGCCACGAAACACGGGCGTTCTTTCCTTCCCCTTCCTTGTTGTATCCTCATCCCATACACACACACTTACACTAACATGCACTACACTACCACACATGCCGGGAGACTGGTCGAGACTTTGGAGCTTGTCCCGGCTGGGGCGATGCCCCGCTTGTGTGAGATACGTGGTTGGGGAAAACCCCACTACCCGACGGTAGAGTGGTACCGGATCTCGCCAAGCCGCGGGGGAAGATCACCGTCACCTCCCCCGAGGAAAAACATGCACTACACTTACGGGACTAATGCTCGTAACAGATGACGCGCCCGTGGCCAGTGACAATGAATGAATCAACTTATTCACAATCATACACTTTATCCCTTCGTTAATTTGCACCTCACGTTATTCGTAATAATATTAACACTATGCAAACCAAAGCGCCGTGCGGCTCGATGCATGCCGTAAGGGCCTCGTGCGACGCCAGTGGATTGGGCGGCGGCGAGTGGCACCGCGCCGCCGCCGCCGCCGCTAATTAGCGAGGCGGCGAAGGCGTCGGTGGGCGGGCGAGGCTGGGAGGGGCGGGGTTCGGCTCGGGGTGGCGACGGCGCGGAGCCTCGCGAGCGCGCGTCGACCCGTAGCGCCGCCTCGCTCCCTCGCTCGAATCATCTCAATTCGGCACAGCGCCGCGGCCGCCGCCGCCGCCGCACCGCCCAGACAACTCCTCTCAAGTCTAACCAAGTTTCCACTCTCGCCCCGCCCTCCCTCCCGTCGCCCCGGCCCCGCCCCGCGCCGCCCTGCCCCGCCCCCGCCCCGCCCATCGCGTTCCCCTCGCGCGCGCCGCGAGCAGTCTTGCCGTGCGGGCTTGCCTAACCCTCCAGGAAACGAAGGAGCAACTTCTTTTTTTTCCCCTCTCATCCTCCGTCTCTCTCGCGCCCCGAGGGTTCTTTTTTTACATCCTCCCTCCCCCCCCATCCTTTTTTTCATTTCGGTGCGCCTCACGCTTTTCGTTCTCCGTCTCTGTCTCGTCGTTTCCTCCAGAAAAGGCGGAGCTACTTCTCTCGAGGCGAGCCTTTTTGTGATTGGTTCAGCGCGAGCAGTCGACAGCAGGTCTTCCGCTCCACGTGGAGTCGAGCGCCGCCGCCTCCGCCTCCGCCGCCGCCGCCGCCGCCGCCGCCGCGGCGCTCTCCCTCGCGCCGCGCGTCCCGCGAGCTCGCGCCGCACCACCTACTTCACAAGGGGCCCTCAGCCCCGCCCCCCCCCGCCCCGCCCCGCGCTCCGCGCCGCTCCCTCGGCGACGCGGCGGCCGTCGCCGCCGCCGCCGCCTTCCCGCGCGCTGCTGGAGTGGCTTCCTTAATGATCCAGCGCCCCCCCCCGTCGCCCGTCTGCCCGCCGCTCGTCCCCCCCCCTGGCTCCCCCTCGCTCCTCCACGGCCGACGCGGCGTCGTCGCCACCGCCGCCGCCGCCGCCGCGGCCTGAGGGCAGCAGCCACATAAGAGGGGTGCCAGCAAACACACATCTAACACGGCGGGGCGCGGCCCTGCGCTGCTGCCAGGCCAAGCCAGTTTGTGAGGCTTTGTGTAACGACAGGGGAGAGCGACGGAGACAGAGCTACGGCGGCGGCGGTGGCGGCAGCAGGGGGGAGGGGGGCGCCCGGTTACATTCTGAGAGCGCAGCCCGCGAGCTAAGCTTTTATATGTTGTGCGGCGGCGAGGCGACGGCGGCGGCGGCGGCCGCGACGACGGCAGCGCCGACGACAACGACGACGTCGGTGGCGGGGCGGGGCGGGGTGGGGCGGGGGCGGCGAGGGCGGCGGAGGCGGCGGCGACTGCGCGGACCCCCGTTATAGCGCGCGCGTAGAATTTCATGAGGCCGCGCCGCGCGTTCCGCCGCACAGCCCGTCGCCTCCGGAGACCGCTCGCCGCCCCCGCCCCCGCCCCCGCCGCGCCCGCCCGTTTCTCCCAGGCCTCGCCTCTTCGTTCCGCCGCCGCCGCCGCCGCCGCGCGTCGCGGTTTCGGGGCGCCCCCAAACGAGCTTCGGGGGCCCTTTCCGAATCTTTACGAGACGCTCCGCGGAATGGAAGGTGGCGAGTCGAAATGGCGGCGGTTTCGATTTCTCGGTCGAATCGGAAAGTTGGCATTTTATTGTTATTCCGGCTCTGCGTTTTCTTCTCGTGTCTTACTACCCGATATTTGGGTCCCAGACGTAGGCAATACGTACTGAATGTCTAGAGCAGATTTGAGAAGATAGGGGACGGACGATATCGATTTCAGAATTATATGTCTGGTGATTTATATTTCGTGCGAAACTGTTTTCGACGTTCAGTGACGTGAATTTCATACTACTATTACATTTCCTTCATATTCTCCAAATTTAGGGTATAATCTACTAGAGTATAACGGCAGACTCCAGGAAATGTAAAAGCCTGTCCAAGACATTACACAAAGACTCGAGTACATTAACTCTTACACTCGTACATTAACAATTTAGAACATTAGAATTTGTCGAGCGATATTTCGCCCATTGAATTTGTCTCTCTCATTTTGCCCTCGCGTTGCTGAAATCGTTCGTCGCGGAAGTAATGAGGGCGTACAAAGCGCGTTTCGCGAGCCGGCGGTGAAAAGAATAACGCCCCAGCGCCCGCTCCTTAATAAAAGCGTTATCGCGCCGGTGCAGAGGGGCGGAAAGCGGAATAAGACATGGCGTTACCAGCAGAAATACACTGGCGAGCCCCCCTGACAGACGACCTCCGAAGACACGCTTCAGTGCTCTCCCTCAAACTCGACGTCGCGCCGGGGCGTTGCCGTCTGCGTGCCGCGCCGCGCCAGCTTTCTCGGTTGAGAGGGGAAAAATATTTTTCTCATGTCGTCTCAGTCCACTGAAGGGGAGCGTAAGAGGGCGGAGGAGGACTGGTCGGAATGGGACGGGGTGCAATAGGGCGGGAGGAATAGAACCTGCTTAGTAGGACGGAAGGAATAGTACGGGCGCAATGGCAGGGAAGGAATAGAACGGCTGCAATAGGATGGAAGGAATAGGACGGTAGGGATGGGATCAGACGTATAAGTGATACTGAAAGAACGTGGGTCGGGAAAGAGACGATTGGGGCGGAGAGGAGTCAGGTAAAAGAGGGATACTGCGGATTGAAGCGGGGGAAAGCCAATACGTGAACGAGGGGGCGGAGGGACGAATGACTTGGGACAGATGAGGGCGTGTTGTTGCAGAACGGAGAGGTTATGAGCGAGGCAAGGCAGGGCGGGGTGAAGCGGGACGGGGCAGAGCGGGGCGTGGCGGAACGGAACGGGACGGAGCGGAGATGAGACGAGTCGGGACGGGACGGGACGGGACGGCAGGGGACGAGAGGGGATGGGATGGGACGGGACGGGGCGGGACGGGGGGGGTAGGACGGGACAGGGCGTGGCGGGGCAGGACGGAGCGGGACGGAACGGAAACGAGCGGTTGTATGTGAGGCTGGACGGGGCGGGGCGGAGCGGGGCGGGGCGGGGCGGGGCGGGGCGGGGCGGGGCGGAGCGGAACGGGACGGGACGGAACGGAGACGAGCGGTTGTGTGTGAGGCTGGACGGGGCGGGGCGGGGCGGGGCGGGGCGGGGCGGAGCGGAGCGGGGCGTGGCGGAGTGAAGCGGTTGTGGGTGACGCGGTGTGCGGGGAGGATTGGATCGGGGCGGTGCAGCCGGGGGGGTCCGTGTGTCGGAGCGAGACGGCTGAAGGCTTCCCGACCCCGGGGGAGCTCCGACGGGGCTCAAGCTCATTTTCCTCGCCCCTCGGCCGCGCCCACATGTTCCGCGCGCCCTGGGGCCTCGGGCTCGGGTTGCCGCGTGCCCCCCCCCCCGCCCCCTTCCGTTCCGCCGCGTCCTCCAGACCACGTCACCCCAGCGCCACGCCACGCTGTCCCTCGTCACGCCCTATCGCACTTCGCCTCGCGAGGCACTTCGGCGCCAAACGATTGTTCCAAATATGCGAGTTAATACATAGAAATTTACATTCATCTCTACGTATGAGTAATCAGTAACTGTTTACTCATTACTTATTTTGAGAATATTTTTAAGGACATTATTCATTGGATATGTAAGTTACCGGGCGCCAGCAAACTTCAAATGCACTACTGCTGTTTGATTTCTAACCACTGTTAGAACATTATTTAAAAACGTAGTGTAAGCATCGAGTTGTATGGCCGACCACTCCCAGGTGCAGCTACCACTTCCAGCACCGCCTACAGCATCGACGGTTCCTGTCAGAGAAAATCGAGGAAATGGGAACCCACCATAGTTATTTAGTAGTTAGTCATTTACTAGATTGACCTCACGCTGTGACGACTGCGCTTGTAGACACACTTGAAGAAAGAAATATCTGCTGAAGTTTCTGAAAGAATGGAAAAAACCCACATCATTTGCCCCCTTGCAAGGAATGGCATACTGCCAGGTCATAAGGACAAAGAACTCTTATCACCATAATAAGTCATTTTATATTGTAAATTTCTTTTTATATAGTATTTACTGAGTATCCCAAGAATGAAATAGAACAATTTCGTTGCATATAAAATAATAGTAATAATAGTAATAATAGCAATAATAATAATAATAATAATAATAATAATAATAATAATAATAATAATAATAATAATAATAATAATTCCAAACAGAAAACTGTAAAGACACAACTCGCGTATATTGCAAGTGATACAAGTACAAATAATCACACGCATTCACATGTCCAAGTCTAAATGTCCCCGCGCGAGTCCAAATGGGATGACGAAACTACTTGCCCAAGCCAGAAGAGGAAAGAGGAAGTGCAAGTCTGAGGCCACAAGACACGAACAGAAACAGCCCTCAATTCCTCCCACCTCAGTCTTCCTCCCGGCGCGGGGGGGCCGCGAAGGCGCGCTGCCTCAAATGGAGCGGGCTGCCCCGCCCCCCGGCGCGTCCTTTGTCCGGCGACCACCAGGACTCCGCCCCCCCCCCCGCGGCCACGTCACGTGACCGCCATTACACGCCCTAATCCGCTTTTAAACAGCACCCCCACCTCGTTTTCCCTGCAGTCACCAGCCTCCAACAGGAGCTGCTCACTGTCTGGAATTCCGAAAGACGATGCTCGCCCCGCCCAGAAGTCGCGACTTAGCTGACAGGTCGTCGCCAATCTTTTCACCCCACCCCCCTCCACGAGTGTCTGTAGCGAGGCGGGAGATTATTCACGTGAAAAGTTGCATATCAAAATGAGCCCCCACACAGCCTTCAACAGGAGCTGCTCAGTCTCTGGAATTCCCAAATTCACCTTGCCCAAAAATCGCGACTTAGCTGACTGGTCGTCGCCAATCTTTATCTTTTGAATCCCTCCCCCCAGGCGATTGTCTGTAGGCGGGAGATTATTCACGTGAGAAGTTGCATAACAAAATGAGGACACTTTGAGAGTAGTCAGTGTTGTGGCGTGCAGCGTTTACCACATATTTATAGCGTTATTCAGCGGGCAACCCGAGATACTTCTCTTCCACCTTTAGATCTGTGTGGCAGGACCGGCACAACAGCTTCTGACCAGGCCAAGGCCTACCAGCGGCGTCCCGGTCTAGCGGCTATAAGTTAAGTGTGGTTAGCACAAAGACATCCTACGCCGTATTCTCGTCTTCTCAACCTGAGAAGTGAGCTTTCTCATCGTCACACAGCAACAGATACTGGGATATTGCAAGGAAATCGCACACTATAATTGTGTTTCTGGGCGCGTCAACTTCTTTGGTCATTAGTCCCGTTAGTGTAGTGCATTTTGTTCTCGGGAGATGGCGGTGATCTTCCCCCGCCTGATGGCGAGATCCGGCGCTGACCTACCGTCGGCCAGTGGGGTTTCCCCCTAACCAGGGCTCTCCCACCAGCTCTAAGCTCTAAGCTCCAGACCGGTCTCCCGGAATACGTGGTAGTGTAGTGCATGTTAGTATAAGTGTGTGTGTGTGTGTGTGTGTGTGTGTGTGTGTGTGTGTGTAAAGGGAGAGGATAGGACAAGGAAGAGGAAGGACAGAACGCGCGCGGTCCGTGGCCCGTTTGTTAGGGTACTGTTCCGGCATTCACCTGGTGTAGATGGGAGAAACCACGGAAAACTACCGATCATAGCAGACGGCCGCTAGAATTGTCCTCCAGACAGCGACTGAATGCGACCTAGCTGAAAAGCTAGTGTCTAAAATCCTGCCGCCGCCAGGACTCGAACCTAGGACCTCCCGAGGCGCTGCAATGACATCAGTTGATGCACTGAGCTACCGCTCCCGGTCCGCACACTATAATCTGCTCCGACCAGAAATGGAACCCGGGATCGCGTCGTGGAAAGCGAGCTCGCAGACCAGTGAGCTATCCGTGAGGATTCCACGTTTGGGTAGTGCGGTTCAAATACTGCTTGATCCATGTACTTTGAAGTCGACAAACGGGGTTTGCGTGTAGATTTTTTTTCTTTCGGAAGTCTCCCATTTCCTTTTCTTCTCTACCATCATTCAAAGAACGTCTGCATCATCAATCATCCATCCAAATCATTCATCTCTGGCATAACCGAAAAGGTTGGGGAATGGAAATCATTCATCAAGTAGTGAAAACTAGTCTTATTCGTCGCACACAGCGTAAATAAATGTTCGAGGTCACAGAGCTATTGGTTATGTAAGAGGAAATGAGTGTGTGCATGTGCGACTGAAATTTAAACAAAGCATGGGAATGACATTCATCGACAGTCGAAACCTGAAGAGTGGACATAAGACCACTCCTTAGATATTCATAACTTTGAGGCATAGTAGTTTTAAGCTAGTTTTTTGTTAAATAATATGTTGTAGTTTGTTTGATATTTTGTCTCGTTCTCTGTCCCGAAGTCTCATGTGTTGCGGAACGCGCAAGTATATGCCTGCAAATAAATAAACTCCCACCTTGTCACAGGAGGGGGTATTGAAAAGGAAGATTACGTGCGCACTGCAGCACTTCTTGTCTTTGGTGAAATAATTTTAGTATAAAGGGGCCTCAAAATTACCCTATGATCTCGGAAAGTGAGCTGCGTCACAATATGATAAGTCGTGAGTGATATCATGTTCAATCAAAACCGTAATCGTATTCCTACCAACAAAGAAAAATGACGTTCCTCATGGTGACAAAACTATCGATGCACACGTCTAAGACCGCCTCCGTGGTGCTTCGAAGGAGAAAATTTACTCGTAGTCTCCACGCGAGGAATCTGTGCACTGAGGAATCTGTGCACTCAATAGTCGTCAGGATGAGGAGACGGATACACTGAATTCTTTCTCAAAACATCGTCGTCGACGTCGTAACTTTTCGTCAGGCAGCATCAGCACAAAAAAAATTCGTGTGAGAAAGCACACAAGAAAAATAGTGAAACAAGTTACTAACGCATTCAAATAAACTTCTGAGCGATTACATTTTCTAACGCTCATTACCCTTTCCGATGTTTTCTGAACAGCGATAGTATATCCAGAAAGTCGCAGATATACTAATTGCGAGCATGCACAGTGTCCTTCGCGTGTCTTTTTCCCGCACTGAAACGAGTACGAGTCTAGTCTCGTCTCATTTTGCGGATTCGGTGGTATAACTGTTAGCGTTAACGGTTAGCGTATCGGACTGTTGTACACGAGTTTCCGGGTTCAAAACTGAAGCCGTGGATTTTTAAGGGCGAAAAAATCCTTCGTACGCCTTCCCTTCGGAGGGGAAGTAAATTCATCTGTCCCATGTAGTAGATTTACTGCATGTAAAAGATCATCAAGCCTAAATGAAGCCTCTGAGCAAAATTGAGTTCCGCCTGTTTCGTCGCCCAAGATACCTCCTTTCTCCGCTAGGTGGTGAAAGGAGCGTAGCGAAATTTGCGTGGTTTGACGGAAGAGCGGGCCTGATGACCCGAGTCTCGCCACGTAAAATAAGGCATTAATTAACTAGTCTCGTCGCGTACACAGATTCCTCGTGCGAACTCTACCAAAGCAATGACTCCAGGGGAAACTGCAAAGCGACAGGTGTGGCGTTGACCGTGCGATGCTCGCTGTTTTTTAAATTTCGTCTGCATTAGCGTGCGCTTGTACCTAATATATGGTGTATAACGAAATTCCATACTGCGCATGCGCACTTTCGCATCACTTTTAAGCGTCTGCGCAGATCGAGATTGCTGTCGATAGCTGTACACTACGCCGTGCTTGAAACCCCTAATTGGCTAATGCATTCTCTCGTAAGTCGTTTCATATGCCCCTCATAATCTGGGGCGGATCTAGCCGATCATTTGGGGGTGGGGTATCATAGATTTTTGTTAAATAATAAACATATTTGTTATTGTAGTATATTTTGTAGTAGATATGATACTAGACAATATTATTTTTTAAATTACAAAATTATAAAAATAAATAATTATTGGCAAATAAAAAATGTAATACATTTTTTTCTCTAGGCCTTTTAGGGGGGCTTGGCACATGACTCATGTCCTTATTACTCATGTTGCCAGTGTAACATTTCTTTGATAATTTCAAAACGGCGGAGATTTCGAAATTTCTTATCGCTGAAATGACATAGTCACGAATCAGATACGAGTAAGTCCCAACTCGCAGGACTGATGGCAATATGTAATCACCCTAAACAACTCAAAACAGATCTTAAAACGATGCAAAACGTTTAAACGTCTGCGCATGCTCAGAATATCGAGATTGCTGTCGATAGCTGTACACTACGCCGTAACATATAGCATACATATAACTACAGTTACATAAACATATACACTTATTACATATAACTACAGTAAATATGTAGATTTGTACTATAGCAATAGTAACGCACAGTAATACTACCGCTCAGTACAATTCAAGGTACAATATTTCGTTAATTGTAATTATCACTGGCTTGACAATAAGTCAAAACGTGTGCTTAAATGACATGAAAATTGGTGAAGTGTGGATTTCCAAATAGCCTTGTGAATTAAGCCCCCGGACACTGTTGGAAAGGAAAAGGTGACAGTTATTACAAAATACTTAAGACTAATGGTAACAGGTTTAAGAAGGAATTCTATCTCTACAAATACGATTGCAATCCACTATTAATTATAGCAAACTGGTTCAATCATTGAAAAGTGAGCTGTTAAAACCCTGCTTCGCATCCTCGTGGCTACTATTTCCGCTTTCACCCGCGGCCCATCCGTGCGTGTTGAAGCGCCTTTCTTTCGGAGCGAATCAGTGTCCTTGGGCGCCCTCGGCGTCCTCTCGTTGCTTCCAGTGGCCGCCTTTCCGACGCCTCGCCGCCGGCCACAGCGCAGCGGCTCCTTCACAGCGCCGCCTCCGCCTCCGCCGCCACCTCCGCCACTGTATCTCTCCCTACGCCCGCCGCCCTCGCACACCCTGCCTACACCCCCGCCGTGTTCACCGTCCCCGCCTCTGCCCCCGCCGCCACACGCCACACGCCGCACCGCAACGCACCCCCGCCGCAGCTCCACGCACCACCACGCCGCCACACCACCCGCCCGCAGCGCCCCGCCCCCCCCCCTCGCTGCAACCCCACCACACCCAGCTGCCGCCCCCGCCCCCCGCCGCCATCCCACCTGCCGCCACTGTACTGGCTCCTGCAGCGTCAGCATTCCTCTCCACCGCTGCCGCCCAGGTCAATTCCGCCCGTCAGCGCCCCGCCCCGCCCGCCCAGCAGCCCTTCCCTTCCTCCCGCCGCCACCCCTCCGCTGCCACGCTCCCTGCCGCCGGGTACCTCACGGCGTTCTGTGCCCACCGCCGCCACCCCACCCGCCCCGCAGCTCCACCGCACCCGGCGCCGCCCCGCAGCTCCCCGCCCCACCCGCCATGTAGATCCCTGCGCCCCCGCCACCCTGCCCCCTCAGTCACCACCACTGTCTCTGGCACTTCCGCCGCCTACTCCTCCGCAGCCCCCGCCACCTCCTCCCCTATCGCCACCATCGCCGTTGCCTTCGACGCCTCCGCCACCATTGCCGCCGCCGCCGCCTCGAGAGCCGGTGCGCCGCCGCTCTCGGGCTATTGAGAGCTGCGAGCAGCTGATTGCGGCGGCGGCGTCCGGGGAGGCGGTGGCGGCGGCGGCGGCGGCGGGGTAATGAAGCCACTTGCGGCGGCCCGCGCAGGAATACGTCAGGCGGCGGTGGCGGTGGCGGCGGCGGCGGCAGGTCCCTCTCGGACTGGCGGCTGTAATGAACCGGCGAGTCGTGCGGCCGCGGCGGCGATGGGCGCGGCGGAAGGATGAGCGGTGGCGGCGGACGCGGTGACGAGGCGAACGAAGGTGTTGCCAAGGAGACGGACGAAATGGATACAGAGTGGAGAAATGAGGAGACGTACAGAGCGTTGGTACAGAGAGGGACATACGGAACGGAAACTTCAACAAAGAGACCGGAGGTAGCAGAGCTCGAACTAGAGCCGTCCGTATGGAAGGAGTGGACGTGGAGCTGGAGACGGGGCGTGCTATTGACGTAATACTCGGCGGATAACCGAGTGGTGGTATCGGAAGGCGAAAGGCAAGGGGTTAGACAGCACCGCTTGTCGGCGACGGTATCGCAAGTGCGGGCGGCGATGGGATGAAGGCCCAGAACAAAGGGCAATGGGATGGAGCTGGAGGTGCGGTGAGACGGACAGAGGCGGCGGCAGAGGTCGCGGCGGGGAGTGCCGGTGGCAGGGGTGGTGGTGTCGGTGGGAGGGATAGCGACGGGGCGTTGGCAGTCGTGGAGGCGGTGGCGATGGAGGTGGCGGCGATTGCGGTGGTGGCTGAGGCGGCGGCATCGGGGCATCACGGGAAAAGCTGGAGGCAGCCCGGCGCGGTGCGGCGGCGCCGGCAGATGAGCCGGGTGCCGCGGGGCCTCGCCGTGCACCGCCGCGCCGTCTACAATTGCCAACCTGCCGCCCGCAACGCCCACCGCTTCAAGCCGGTTGTGATGGAACGCGCTGGCGATAAGCGGCTCAGCGCGAGACCGAGGGGGCGGGCGGGGGCGGCGCAAGCGGAGCTCTCTGGTTGACGGGCCGTGGCCAGATTCTCCGCAGCACCGCTCGCCCGCCCCGCTAGCCCCGCCAGCCTCGCCCGCCTCGCCCGCCTCGCCCGTCTCGCCCGGCTTGCCCGGCTTGCCCGGCTTGCCCGCCCCGCCCGCCCCGCCCGCCCCGCACGCCCCGCCCGCCCCGCACGCCCCGCTCGCCCCGCACGCCCCGCACGCCTCGCCCGCTTCGCCCATCCGCTCTCCCCGCTCTCCCCGCCCTCCGCCCTCCCTGATCTCCTCGCCCTCCCCACACCTCCCAGATCTCGCGCTCTCGCGCCCGCCCTCCCCGCCCTCCCCGCCCACCCGCCCACCCCCGCCCTCCCCGCCTGCCCCGCTCACCCCGCTCACCCAACTCTAGCCCCTCGCCCCACACGCCCCACTCGCCCCACTCGCCCGCTCGCCCCACTCGCCCCACTCGCCCCACTCTCGCCTCGGCCACCCCGCTCGCCCCGCTCGCCCCACTCGCCCCACTCGCCCCACTCGCCCCACTCGCCCCACTCGCCCCACTCGCCCCATACGCTCGCCCGCCCGCTCTGCTCGCCCGCCCGCACCGCTCGCCCTTTCCGTTCGCCTGCCCGCCCCGCCCATCCGTGCCGCCCGCGTTTCCGCGGCGGAGCGCTGGGCGAAGTGCAGCGCCGCGCGCGGAAGAGCGGGCGGGCGGGCGGGCGGGCGGGCGGGCGGGCGGGCGGCTTAGCGCTCCGCTGCGGCGGCGGAATAATGAGCGCCTCTCGAAGCCAATTCGCGCCGACCCCGCGCGCGCCTTAGCGCCACTCGGGGTAATTCGAGAGGGACTGGCGATGGCGCCCCCGCCCCCGACGATTGTGCTTCGTGCTCTGAACACTGTGAGGTATAGTAAAAAAAAAAAACATTTATTTCAAATGGCTGATGTGTAGCTGCATACTATTCTCGAATTTTGTTATGAAGATTGTTCTCATATTGTGACAAAACAATGCCGGAATTCGTCTATTAAGCATTATTATCCTAATACACATTTGTACAATTGGTTAATATTAGGATTGTTTCATAGAATGGCCTCAGAAGAATTTGTTGTTTTTTTCACATTATTGTGTTTTTCTTTGATTTGATAAAAACATAAACAATACGTTTTCGTAAATTAAACATGTAATTAAATACGAAAATATTGGTATATTCAATTAATATTCTCTCTTTCTATTATCTATTTGTTTTCTCTGCTGCATTTTTCCTCTTTCATTCCTATCTACCTTCCCTTGTTCTCTCTTTTCATTTTTGGCCCTTCGAAATTTGATCTGCATGGCGAAATTTGCACAGGTTTTAACAGCTGCTTGCCCAGCTGCCTGCGCAAGACAAGGGACAATACTCCCAAAGATACTGCCGCGTGTCCACCACTGTTCACTTTGTGTCAGGCGTTAAATAAACATAGTCTTCTCCACAGCCATGCTGTGCCAATCCGTTCCAGTCCACTTCTCTTCAAGCTGCATGCAGTCCCCGCTATTGCCCGTCCCACCAACGCCCGTCCCACCAACGCCCGTCCCACCAACGCCCGTCCCACCAACGCCCGTCCCACCAACGCCCGTCCCACCAACGCCCGTCCCACCAACGCCCGTCCCACCAACGCCCGTCCCACCAACGCCCGTCCCACCAACGCCCGTCCCACCAACGCCCGTCCCGTCAACACCCATCCCAATAAAGCCCCACCCACCAATGCCCATCCCACCAATGCCCATCCCACCAACACCCGGCCGGCCAAAGCTCCTCCCAACAAAGCCCATTCCAACATAGACTGTCCCGGCACCCGCCGCCCCGCCAACGCCCTTCCCAGGAAAGCTCCTCCTACCAACCCTCCCTTCAACCGATGTCCCACCAACGCCCTCTTCGCCAACACCCTCCCAGCCAACGTCAGCCAACGCCCTCCCCGCCAACGCCCCCGCCACCCCTCCCCGCCAACGCCCACCCCGCCAACGCCCTCCCCGCCAACGCCCTCCCCGCCAACGCCCTCCCCGCCAACGCCCTCCCCGCAAACGCCAATGCCTGCCCCGCCAAATTCTATCTTTTCCTTTACCATCATTCCAAGTCGGGACCCCAGTCAGTCTGGCCTCATCTCGCCAAGTTCTCCGCCATGCTCCACCCCCGGTCCGCCTAGCTTCGTCCTTCCCCGTCAATTTCATCCCGCGAAACACCTCCTGGCACAACCACGTCCCATCGCGTCAAGCGCCGAAAGGCCCCCGTTCCGCCCCGCCCCTCCGCTGAGCGCTGCGGGGGCGGCGCAGCGGGCGGGCCGGCGGCGGCCGGCGGGCTCATTAGCGCCACCTCGCCAGATGGAGAACACGTGGGCGACCCGGGCGGCGCGTCGCGCTCCACCGCCCACGCCCCACGCCTCGCGGCCCACGCCGCCCGCGCCCGAGGTGGTCCGGCCGCCCCCTGCCCGCCCTCGCCCCGCTCCCGCTCCGCGCCGGCCCGTCCCGCTCCAGCTCCAGCTCCGTCTCGCCCTGCTCTGGCGCCGCCCCGCCCTGCTCTGGCGCCGCCCCGCCTCACCCCACCCCGCTCCCGCACCGCTCCCGCTCCGCTCCGCTCCCGCTCCGTCTCGCCCCGCTCTCGCGCCGCCCTGCCTCGCCTCGCCTCGCTCCCGCCCCGCTCCCGCTCCGCACCTCCGCCCGTCTCGCTCGCTTCTCGCGCCGCTCCGCCTCGCCCCCGCCCCGCTCCTGCTCCGCACTGCCCAGCTCCGCCTCCCGCCCTGCCCCCGCCCTGCCCTGCCCCTCCCTGCCCTGCCCGCCCTGCCCCGCCCCTCCCGCCTCGCCCTGCCCCTCCCAGCCCCACCCCAGCCCTCCCTCCACGCCCCCGCCGAACCGCCCAAGCCCTCCCGCGCCCCCGCCGCCCCCGCATCTCCTGTTCCGCCTCGCCCCACTCCTGCCCCGCTCCTGCCACCGCCCGCCCGCCCTGTTCCGTCTCTGCTCCGCCGCGCATCGGCCCTCCTGCCACGCCTCCGCCGAACCACCCATGTCCTGCGCCCCTCAGCCGTGCCCGCGCCCGAGGTGGTCCGGCTGCCCCGGCCCACCCGCCCGCCCCAACCCCTCCTCTGTCCCCCGCCTCCTCCCCGCCCCGCCCCATCCTCGTCCCCTCCCGCCCGGCCCCTGTCCCCGCTCCCGCCGTCGCTCCTCTACCGCTCGCCGCCGGCCGACCGTGAAGCGCTCTTGCGCCCGCCCCCGACGCTCACGGCGCGCGCTGGCAGCCGGCATACGTCTACCCCAGGGGCTCCGTTAAATAGCCTATCTTACATCGCGGCCCACGCCGCGCCGCGCCACGCTGCGACTCGCGTACGGAACGAAGGGGGCCGCGGAACCCTCTCGCTGAGGTTCGCACAAAAAGGAGCTCCGTTTCAATTCTGAGCGGGGTCATAGGTTACCTGGGTAATCTCAACACGTGTAACTAAATTCTTAGTTGGCTATCTTCAATTGAGTATCAATACAGTTGCGAAGTACATCGTTTAATACAGTTTCATATTGTGTATGTAGATTGATGGATGTATTCATGTTGTATGATTTATAAATGCAATTTCTTTCTTTAGTTTTTTTTCTTTTCTGGGATTTATTTCTGCAATAATGCAGGGATCCTCGACATAAAAAAATCACCTATCAAAAAAGAAAAATTCGTTAAGAATTATTTAATTAGTTCAGAATTCATCTTACTGTAAGTTAGGCATTCCAAAGTGCAGGTACTTTAACTTTACAATTAGATTAAATTGTCTCCCTCCTCCAACTGCTTAAGCCGCAAGGCAGCAACTTAGTGTATTTGAACAGTAAAAAATAAATTTCTGCCTCCACACAGGTACACTGCAGGGGACATTTCAAAACATAAATTGATGCAGATTATTGAAATGGAATGTTCTTTTACCAGTACAGAAAAAAACTAGAAAAAACTCCTGAACGAAATTTGACTGTAAACTAAAGCTCTGCTGTCTGCCCTGCTCCCGCCCCCGATTTCTCGTCAGCGCCTCGAGCAAGAGCACCACTCTGTGCATGCTCTGTTTGTTTATGCGCCTCGCCACCTCAGACCACCTCGCCTCGCCTCGCCTCGCTCCGCCTCACTCCGCACCGCCAAGCCCTCACTGCGCTGCTATGCGATGCGATGGGATGGGAGATCCAAACATTTCTCTCCGTTCACACTCAGCGGGCAGTAGGCGGAGAAGGTGGGAGGGTGATTGGGTGGGGAAGAAGACGGAGGACAACTAGTGGGGACGTCGATCGGAGACGGCAAATGAGGAGGAGAGGAACAAATTATGAGGACGTCGACCAGAGACGACAAATGAGGACGAGAGGAATGAATTGTGGAGACGTCGACAGAAAAGGCAAATGAGGACGAGAGGGATCGCCGATCGAGTCGGCGTGAAAGGTCTGAAAGTGGTGACGGTGTTGGCAGAATAGATTGGTGGGGAAGCAGGGCGTGGGTAGACATGAATGACTAGTTTGGTGCGAATGAGCATAGAGGAATGATAGTGGTAAAATCTGCTGACCACGTATGATGGGGACGGCTGGTGTGGACAGTTAGTGAGACGGCTGGTGAAAGATGGAGAGAGGCCGGGTGAGGAAGCTTGGCGAAGAGGGCTGATGGAGAGTCTGGTTGGTTGATTGATTGATTATTTCGTGTTTCGAGATGTGTCAACTGTGATGGTCATTAATCCCGTAAGTTTGGTGCAAGATTTCTCGCGATATGTGGTGGTATCTTCCCCTGCTGGAAGGTGAGATCCAACGCCGACCTACCGTCGGCTAGCGGGATTTTTTGTAACCAAGTATCTCCAACCAGCGGAGCACAGCCCGCTCGCGGCATGTGTGGTAGTGTCTCTCGACATGTGTGGTAGTGTAGTGCGTGTGTGTGTAAGTAAGAGGTGAGGATAGGACAAAGATGACGAATGAAAGATCGCGCGGTCCATGGCTAGTTTGTTAGGGTACTGCTCCGGCATTCGACAGGTGTTGATCGGAGAAACCACGGAAAACTACTGGTTAGAACAGCAGGCGCTAGAACTCTTGCAGACAGCAGCTGAATTCGATATATCTATCAATCTATCAAGTGAAACCCTGCCACCATTGAGAATCGAATCCTAGTATCTGGCGGTCACACGCTGTCCAGTGACATTAGTTGATGCTCTGAGCAACCTGTTCAGGTGGGGACGACCGGTGAGGACCACCGTCGGTTGCGGCTGGTGGGGAGGACTGAGGGCGGTGGGCGTGTTTGGTGAACAGCGGCAGCAGAGGAGGGGGCGACGACTGGCGACGGCATCCGCTGCGCCTGTTTGCCGCCGCAGACGTCAGTAGCAAAATATTAAGCTTAATTTACGTTAGCCTCAGGCGCCGTGGGCGCGCTGCCCGCCGCCCGCCGCCCGCCGCCCGCCGCCCGCCGCCCGCCGCCCGCCGCCCGCCGCCCGCCGCCCGCCGCCCGCCGCCCGCCGCCCGCCGCCCGCCGCCCGCCGCCCGCCGCCCGCCGCCCGCCGCCCGCGCGGACAGCGACGGTCGGTCGGCAAGCAGGCGCCCGCCGCGCGTAATGACTGATAATTATTTCTCATCCACAGTACCCCTGGGGAGGAGCGAATTCATATTCCTGATTTGGGGTACATTATCCTGCTGCCTCACGGCTTAAGCAGCTAAGAGGGGGGTCTTTTCTTAATGAGTAACTTAAACTAAATGAACAATTAATACGTAAGCACTCTGATCTACGTAGCTAGATAATTGTTTCCTTAATATTTAGTAAAGTTATTGCTTCTTACTTGGTATTTCACGTTTTGTTCATACGTGTTTCATTATAGACATAACCATTCATTCATCCCATTCACTGTCACTACACTACACTTAAGATGTACTGTTCGCCACGGACCTGATGACTAGAGACCAGATTCACTTAAGACTACACTTAAGATGTACTGTTAGCCACGGCACTAATGACTAGAGACCAGATTCACTTAAGACGTACTGTTCACCACGGCACTGAGGACTAGGGACCGGACCATATTTTTCTGGTCTCTACTGCTGCCTGCTGGCAGAGCCCCCGCGTGACACGTGCGCGGGCGAAATGCACTTTCTTTGAGCCCACGGCGCACGAGGATGTCGCCAACAATGTGTTAATGAGAGAGTAACATTCGGAGACATGAAGCCTCGCAAAGTGGTTCTGTTTGGACTCAAGGTTAGCAATCCCTCTCAAATGGGAACTTGTTTGAAGCAAGATACGTTCTTTTTTGCCAATCAGCGTCGGTTGATTGGACGTTACGTTAGGAGGTAATGTACGCAGGTAATGTGTCATTCAGATATTAAATTGTTGATATTGACAATAAAGAAGTGTCCCCGTTTTTTCAGTTAATTTTTATGAATGTATTTGCGTCAAAGTTATTGAATCTCTCTAATGAAATAAGTTTTATAAGCAAGGAATAAGATGTCCGTTGACCGTTTCCGTTGTCCGTTGACCGCACAACTTCTCTTATTCGTTGATGCAAAAAAATATCGTTCATTGCAGAATGAAAAAGCAATTTTTTTTCAGCGATTGTTACTGTGTGTGAGTTTATTGCAATAAGTGAAGTAAAATAGAGGGCATCAATATTCCTACCTATACTTTACTTCTCACTTGAGATAATACCTTCTTATTTCGTATTCTTGTCTTAGACCTTTGAGTCCAATATGACTGGCGAAGTTGGATGCAGAAAGCTAATTCATATGTTTCTCCACGAACACTTTGAGTCAAGTCAGTGCCGTGACAAACAGATGATAACTAGTGGGAGTAAAGGAGTTGAATGAATATTTATAATGTTATGCAAGTATATATATATATATATATATATATATATATATATATATATATGTGAGAGAGAGAGAGAGAGAGAGAGAGAGAGAGAGAGAGAGAGAGAGAGAGAGAGAGAGAGAGAGAATCATAATGTTTAAGATTGTGATAGTAAGACAAAGCTCACCATCTAGTTACTTAGGCCATTTAAGCAACAAGGCAGTGGCTCAATTGTGCACCGATAACGTAAATAAATTCCCGCCTTCAAAGGGTTACTATTGAGAGTGAAAAGGGAAAAGATTTTCCTTAATCCATCACCACAAAGTAACTAAAAAAGTCTGCTTTCTTCCCCTACGTATTTTCCATAATAAAGTGCTTTTGTCTGTATACGAGCATTTTGTGGAAGACTGCGAGTCCGCTGGACCTCAGAGTATTAGCGTTTAACTTCTTAATAACTCCGCAAAATAATTTTAAATCAGACAGTGAACTTCAAGCTAAGAATATTTTCAATTATCGTGTAACCACCGTTACATGGTGGTAAATAATAGCTGAATAGTGTTAATCCGATGTGTACGAGCTCGTCGAACAAGTCATGCGAGAAGAGCTTCCATTGTCTGTGATTGACTGTATACGAGCATTTTGTGGAAGACTGTGAGTCCGCTCAATGTCGGAGTAATACCATTTAACTTCTTAATAACTTCGCAAAAGAGTTTGAAATCAAACAGTGAAGCTAAGATTTTTTTTCAGTTATGAACCACCGTTACATGGTGGTAAATAATAGCTGAATAGTGTTAATCCGATGTGTACGAGCTCGTCGAACAAGTCATGCGAGAAGAGCTTCCATTGTCTGTGATTGACTGTATACGAGCATTTTGTGGAAGACTGTGAGTCCGCTCAATGTCGGAGTAATACCATTTAACTTCTTAATAACTTCGCAAAAGAGTTTGAAATCAAACAGTGAAGCTAAGATTTTTTTTCAGTTATGAACCACCGTTACATGATGGCAAATAATAGCTGAATGGAGTTAATCCGATGTGTACGAACTCCTCGACCAAGTCATGCGAGAAGAGCGTCCATTGTCTGTGATTGACTGCAGCAGGCGCGATCGCCGCGTGTTTGCCCGTGGAGGGCCGGGGGCGGTGAGAACATTGGCCGCAGCTCCACCTGGCGCCGCCGGCGAGCGGTGGAGAGACCGCCGTGCCTGCACCACCAGCCTCTCTCCGCCGGCGATTGACTGCGAGTCAACCGCCGCGACGCGCTCTTGCAGCGGAAGTGCCACCCCGCCCCCAACCCCCACCCTCCGCCCCCCAACCCTCCGGCGGCGTCTGCGGGTCGCACCGCGGCGTCACGCTTTGTGCGTCCGCCCGCCTCCCCCCCCACGCTCCCCCGTCCGACGCTCGACCCCACAAGTGTCATTGCGGCGACAAAGCCCTTCGCGGACGCCGGAGATCCGTTGAACAAAAGTACAGCATCGTTACTGCCGATTCAACCAGATAAACGCCGGGCGGAGGCGGCGTGCGGGAAGGGAGCCGGCGAACGTGACTAGGGGGCCCGCACAGCGATTTGTTGAGCGTCCCCGCCGCGGGCCCCGTGCCCCCCTGCTCCCCCCTACACAAAGACGTGGTCCCCCCCCCCTTGCGCACAAAAAGAGCGGCGCGAAAGACTTTGAAAGGGGGACGTGAGCGAGCTGGCGGGCCGGTGCCGGGGGGGGAGGGGCGAGTTACGTTTCCCTGTGCACGGCAGGGAGAGGCACAAAAGGTGGGTAATAGGTGCGGAAGATGCCAAAATGTGGGAAAAGTGTCGTGGTACTTAAGGAAAGAAGAATGTCTTTGCGGTATTGTTGTATCGACAGCGGACAGTCTTTTCAGACGTAACAATGAGGAAGATTTCAGGTTCCTTCATTCAACAATTATACTTGGGTTTTTCTAACCAGGCGGATGACAGTTCATCAACTGTTACGTTGTCATTCAATCGAGAGCTAAAACATTACGGTGACGTCACTGTGATGACGTTTAAGCTCCCGATTGGACGAAACCGTAACAGCTGACAAGGTTTTCCGCTAGGTAACAGACACCCAAGTATAATTCATTAGTGTCATTTGCAACTTTTCGTCTACATGTAATGTCTACATTTAGTAGTGTCTGTATACAATATAAAAAAATCAAGTTCGAAAAGTGGTCTGTAAATCCATTCCAGCAAATGTTTTGATTCAAGTCGTGAACACGAGAATCCCTGTAAATAGGAAGAATTTATTAGCCTGTGGGTTCAATTTAACTAATAGATAACTAACAAAGAGTATCCACATTTTTTCACTTTGTAACCGGGTCTTCCTGTTCATCTTACAAACTCCCAAAGTAAAAAAACCCAAAAGAATTATTTTGATGATCATTTTTTTTTCGCAAATTCATGCAAAAAACAAATTGATTCTCAATATACTTTGAATATTGTACGAATGCATATAAATGAATCATTTTTATAAGGGGAAGGGTACACAAGAGGAAGTATACCGCATAGTGATGATGATGATGACTATAAATATTTGGACCATAAATATACACTAAATAAAAGCAATGCGCCAGTGTCAAGAATCATGTTATCTCCAATTCGTATGCAACATTTCTTCAGATCAATTACATAATTGTTTTTAAAGCATTATATCGATGCAAAGACCTGCAGTTCCTCGATGGCCGACTGAGGCCATGGTGGACGCAGAATCTAATCGAAGAAAAACAGGCATCCGACATCCCATCCTGTGTGATGTGTCCACAAAGCCGCTATTATACTTCAATTAAAACAATGTCCCTTCAAGGTCATGAGTTAAGAGAGAGGGGGGGACACGTCATCCTATCGGGAGCTTCAATACCCAAAATTTTCAGTCGCAACGAAGCTCGCGATTAAATGACACTGTCCCCCCTCTCTTGCCAGCTCGTGCCCTTGAAGGGACACTATGTTTTAATCGGAGTACAATATCTTTACACCAGCGTCGGTTCAACCAAAACGAAGAAGAATCTCTACCTCAAAATCCAATAAAATATTCTTTCACGTGTCTACACCACAAAAAGAATCAGCCGCAAGCGCTTGACAAATGAAGGCGCGGCGATGCGGCTTCCCCGCGCAAACCGTGTCGCATGAATAAGACAAATCCAATAACTCTAAATTGAATACTCGAGTTCCTGACGAGGTTACCGAGCTCGCGCAGCGGTGGCGGAGGGAGGAGGGAGGAGGGCGGAGGGGCGGCGAGGGTCAGGAGGGCGCGCGGGTCAAAAGGCGGCGGGAGCCGCGAGGGGGCCTGGAAGGCAGAGGACGGCGCGGCGCGGCGAGACGAGGTCTCGGGCGCATTTTGTCAGAGCACAATGCGGGCGGCAACGACCGCACGGGCGAGGTCGGGTGATCGGAGGCGGTGGAAGCGGTGCCTGAGGTGGAGACGGTATGGTGGGTGGTGGTTGGGAAGATGATGGTGGGGGTGAAGTTGGAGATATGGATGGAGGTGAAGTTGGAGATGTGGATGGAGGTGAAGTTGGGGATGTGGATGGAGGTGAAGTTGGGGATGTGGATGGAGGTGAAGTTGGAGATGTGGATGGAGGTGAAGTTGGAGATGTGGATGGAGGTGAAGTTGGAGATGTGGATGGAGGTGAAGTTGGAGATGTGGATGGAGGTGAAGTTGGAGATGTGGATGGAGGTGAAGTTGGAGATGTGGATGGAGGTGAAGTTGGAGATGTGGATGGAGGTGAAGTCGGCGATGCAGATGAAGTTCGAGTTGGCGGTGAAGTTGGGGATGGATGTGAAGTTGGAGACGGAGGTTAAGGTACAGTTGAAGGTGGAGAAGGAAGTAAATTCGGAGGTGAAGGTGGAGTTGGAGTGAATTTGCCAGCAACTGAAGAAACAACGAAAACTGTGCAAGATGTGGAGGCGATTGTAGAGTTGGAGGTGGATGGTGTGGAGATGGAGGCAAAACAGAAGAGAACGTGTTGAGGACGATGGTGGTCATGGAAGTAGCAACAATGAAGAATAAGTTCATGATCAGGAAATGGATATTGTGGCCTGGACAGGAGACAGACGCATCGACGAGTTACCGATAAAACGATGACATCGGGGTCAGCAATGGTGGAGGGGATGTCAGGAACAGCGGTGACCATGACAGCATCACAGAGGAAGCTGCACAAGAGGCGGTAGTGGGGCGGGTAGAGGAGGCTTCACGGGTGCCACGAAAAAACCGCGCTGGCGGCTGCGGAGGCGGGGGCGGGGCGGCAGCGGGCGGGCCGACGACGCGGCCGCGATAAAAGAAACAATCTGTATCTTGGGCATTCTCTGCCTCTCCTCCCCCTGCTCCAGACCCGCCGCCGCCGCCGCCGGCTTCTCCGCCGCTTCTCATTTCTTACAGCCATTGTTGTCGGCCTCCGTCTCTCTTTTTTTTCCGCGCCCTTCTCAGCCCCGCGGCCACCGCTGCTGTCTCTCTCCGCCCGCCTCTCCCTGTCTGCCTCAGATGGCGAGTGTGTGTGTGTTCGTGTGTGCGGCGGCGGCGGCGAGCGCTCGGCCTGTATCCTTCCATCTCCCCGCCTCCGCTCGTGATTTTCCGGTGTGATTCACGATCCGCCCGTTGGTCCCGCGGATTCGTTCGCCCGTGCCGAAGCCGCCCGGGCCCGGGGCGTGGGCGAGCGCGGGCGGCGGCGGCGGAGTGGGCGGTGACGTGGGTGACGGGGGGAGGCTCAACGGCTGTGGCGGTGTCGTGGGCGGGGCGGGGCGTTGCGGGAGCGGAGGGGGTCGCTGCAGGCAGTGACGTGGGTGGCGCTGGCGGCATCCCACGCTCCACTGGAAGTTTTCCAAAGCCACCGCCTGGCGCCGCCACAGGGGACGACAAACCGACGACGAAGGTTGCGATTTTTAATTTTCGCTCCCTGCGGAGGTGATATTTCTTTGAGGGCTGAGCGCGTGGGCGGGAGGGGTCCCTCGGGGCGCGCGAGCACAATGATCGACACCGATTCCCCGAGCCTCGAGGGTCGCGCCGCGCCTGACTAATGGAACGCCCTAGGAAAGCTTTTAACCCCTCCTCCCCGTGCATCCGGAGGGATGCGTGGAGGTGAGGCCCTGGAAGCAATATATCGAAGTCGTCAACGAGCGGGAACTTCCTCTCACTCGAAGGGGCCTCGTTTAGCAAGTGGCTGCGAGTATCCACCACTGTTTTTTGATTGATTGGTTGATTGATTTTTTCGTGTTTCCGGGCGCGTCAAGTGCTTTAGTCATTAGTCCCGTAAGTGAAGTGCATGTATTTTTTCTCGGGAGGTGGCTTTGATCTTTCCCCGCTGGATGACGAGATCCGGCGCCGACCTACCGGTGTTTCCCCCTAACCAGGACTCTCCCACCAGCGGGGCACCGCCCCAGCCCGGACATGCTCTAAGCTCCCGATCGGTCTCTCGGAATATGTGGTAGTGTAGTGCATGTTAGTGTAAGTGTGTGTGTATGGGTGAGGAGAGGTCAAGATGGCGCGTGGCCCGTTTATTAGGGTACTGCTCCGGCATTCGCCTGGTGTTGATCGGAGAAACCACGGAAAACTACCGATCAGAGCAGCCGGCCGCTAGAACTCTCCTTCAGACAGCGACTGAATTCGACTTAGCTGAAAATCTATCCACCACTGTTATTGTGAGCTTCTCACCCCACTACTGAGCTTCATCGATGTCAGAAGACGGGTTTATTATGGTAGAAGAGATTAGGGAAGGAATTGTAGCGAATTAATTCCAATGGTCAACACTGTGAGAAATGGCAAAGCTTTCAAACTGCCTGGAACTAGATAGTGCGCCACCGAAATTACTATAATGCGACCGGAATAAACGATACCCAATCACGCATGTAGCGTGTAAATGTATTAAGTACGAACAATTTAGCAACGATATCGCATGTAATATCCGGATTCTAAACGATTTTAATCTATTTAATTGCGAATTTCACGTTCAAATGGTGGACTTGTTTGCACACAGGTGTTCTAGGGTTCAATGGAAGGTACATGTATACATTTTCCTCTTCATAATCGTAATTTAGTATTCGATTTAATCGTCTCATATAAATTTAAAAAATGATCCTAGTTCAAGTCACTGAAGAAAGAAAGCTTGGTGAAAGGTTGGTTTCCATCTTTAAAATTGGTTTCCCAAAATATCAAGAAAAAAACTGTCATCTGAAATACTTTAATTCTGTTGGAATAAATGTATCAATATGTCAGTGTGTGAATATTTCTCATTTATAATCATTGTAGCTTGTATGGTATTATGTTTCAATTTACTGCCTGATAATAATTGACTCAAATTTTAGACGATTTCCAATTAAACGTTTTGTGGTCTAAAAGCGGTCAGCTGATGGTTTTCTTGGAAATGTAGTGCACAGGCCGAAAATGCATTTACATCAATGGTAATAATGCATACAAATATTATTTTTAATATATTTATTATAAATCGCAGATATTTTTCAGTTTCCAAATCAATCTCCCATTCGAAAGATCAATCCTTTCTACATTCTTTCACATGTTTTTCACATATATGTCCTCTTCTTGCTCACATTTGTTTTTGATTTTAGTCGGTATTACCGCGTGTAATTCTCCGTCATTCAGTTCACGTTCTGATCCCTCATAATTCCACTGTCTGGAGAGCACTTCCCCGGGCGCAGGATCTGGGCCGGTCTATTGATAGCCGTGAGTCAGTGCGAGGGAGAAGAGCCCGACTCTGTGCGAGCCCGAGTGCTCGTTCGCCAACAATCTTGAGTCAGACTTGCTGCTACAATAGCAAGACAATCCGGCGAAGTAGGTCTGAAGCCGGCACTCGAGCGCTCGCCCCCCCCCTCCCTCCCGCCTTCTCGCCAGCCGCAGCGACGGCGCAGATCAAATACAGCAGCACTAGGCCAATTAGCGCGTCCCGCACAGCGCGCCGAGCCAAGCCTCGCGATGCTCTGCAACGCCCCCGCAACGGTCCACCACGACCACGCCACTGGGCTGTGCGCCATCGCCACGATGGCACACCCACTCAGCACACGACACGCGTATGAAACGGCACGCGCATGACAAGGCACGACCATGGCACACCACGCTCATGATACACTGTCATAATTTTTTGCATTTCTTTTAATGTAAAAATACATGAAAGTAATTTTCATGTATGTTCATTAAATTTAATGTACTCGTACACCAGTTTAATGCATATGAACTTAAGATTAATGTACGAATACAATTAAATTACATGTACACAAGTAAATTAACAATAATACATCAAATCTACATTGATTTTAATTTAAGCATTAAATTTAATGTAAATGTACATTAATCTCATTTAATGTACAAGGTACATTAAAATTCATATTCAGTCGTACATTAAAATTCATATTCAGTCGTACATTAAATTTAATGTAGTTTCTGATAGTGTACTACACGCCCATGACACGCCATTAGTGCAGTAAACGTAGTGCATGCTCTTTTATCGCGTGAAGTGGCAGTCATCTCCCCCCCCCTGGATGTCGAGATCCGGCACTGACTACGTCGGCTTGCTGGGATTTTCACCAACCATGTATATCCTCGATCGCGGGGTACTGCGGGGTATCACGGGACACTGCCCGAGCCGGAAAAACGTCTAAGCTCCCGACTGGTCTCCCGGCGTGTGTGGGAGTGTAGTGAATGTAGTGTGTGTGTAAGGGGTGAGGATAGATCGATGAAGAGGAAGGAAAGATCGCGCGCGGTTCGTGGCCCGTTTCATAGGGTTCTGGTCCGGCATTCGCCTGATGTTGATCGGAGAGACATTGGCAAACTACCACTCACAGCAGCCGGGCGCAAGAATTCTCTAGACTGCGACTGAAGTCGACCTAGCTTTGTAGTTAGTGTCGAAAAATCCTACCACCGTCGTGACTCGAACTCTAGGACTTCCCGTTCAGAGGCACTACAGTGACATGAATGCACTGAGTCACCTCTGTCGGCGATAGGATTCGTTATGATGCATGGATATTAAGGGACCTGAAGCGCTGTTCCCACAAATATATTAGTACGAGTGCATAGTTTATCGTTCAGAAAATAATTTCCTGTTTCTAAAGATTTATAATTTTAGAGGTAATTGAAATGAATGGAATGCTTTACTTAACATTTATTTTCAGTCTTCAATATCTTGTATTATATTCAATTAACGGTGAAGACACAAACGTATTCCCTTTCAAGGTAATTCTACAGTAGAGTCGTGCTTAAATTGCATAGATTGTAATCTCTTCCTTCATTTCCCAATCGATAAGTCGGTTTCCATATCGATAGTTCAAAACGATCGTTTCTCCATAATCGATATTGATACTACTAATATCTTAATAAAGAAAATTATCGATTATATTGTAAGCATCGTGTCATCAGCCACTCCACTCCACGCCACGTGATGCCAAACCGCACAGTTCGCCCATTTTCCGCAGTGCGGCTCGACCAGAAGGACTGCGCATTTTGTCGCGCACTGTACAGGCGAGCCGTCGCCCCCGCCCGCGCCGCCTCCGCCGCGCCTTGGGCGGTGACGCCGCCCAAAGGAGCGAAGGCGGAGACGGCGGAGGCGGCGGCGGCGGCGGCGGCGGCAGAGCGCCTGTCTGGGGCGTTCAATCTCGCAAATAGAGCCAAATCAGATTATCGCGGCTGCGTGGCGCGGCGGGCGGCTGCAGCGGGACGGAGAGAGGAAAGAGATGTAGATGCGAGTGCCGTCCCCTTCCTTGGCCCCGCGTGCCGTCGCCTTCACCACCCCCGCCGCCTGCGGGCCCACCCCGACTCCTCCTCTCTCCCCTCCCGCCACTTCACCCACCGTCACGACGCTCCCCGCAACTCTTCCTATGAGTGCCCCCACAGCCACGTCCCATCCCGCAACACTTCCTATCAGCGCCCCCACCGCCACGTCCCATCCCGCAACTCTTCCTATCAGCGCCCCCACCGCCACGTCCCACCCCGCAACTCTTCCTATCAGCGCCCCCACCGCCACGTCCCACCCCGCAACTCTTCCTATCAGCGCCCCCACCGTCACGTCGCTCCCCGCAACTCTTCCTATCAGCGCCCCCACCGTCACGTCGCACCCCGCAACTCTTCCTATCAGCGCCCCCACCGCC
>BLKR01011106.1:0-38653 GCA_011170035.1 Teleogryllus occipitalis
TACTCAACGCCATTAGTTCCCAACATCTATTAATATAACATATTAAATCACAAATATTTTATTTAAAGACGAGTACGAGTATAAATTCCCTATCAGTATACTCTATTTTCAAAATTATACACTGAAAACAGCCTGTAACAATCAGGACAATTAGCGTGAGAAGGAATGACAAATCATTATGTTGTAAAAAGTTAACATCCCTGAAAGGCAGCAATGCCGAACAGGTGGAAATAAAAAAAAAAGTTTGTTTTTGCATAGAGTCAACAACGCACGGTGTCTCAAGGTAAGTCAGTAACGACTTCTCCACATTAAGATAAATGTTTTGAAAAACTATAAATGTAATTGAAAAATATGCATAAATCCTGAATATGTATGTAGCAGTACTAATCTTACTCATTTAATTAAGAATATCATTATTGGACCCCAACCCAAGAACTTTCCACATCGAAATTCATAACTCAAGACATCTATAAAACAAATCTTTCTAGATAGTGAAGGTAAGCAATTTTTCAATATTTATAATGTTTCAATACTATTATGTAATAATGGTTACTTTTTATCCTAGAAGGAGATGTGAGTCTATGGAGAAGAGAGTCCCTTCTTCTCTAATCGAAATGGTCCAGTTATATTTATTCGAAGAAAGGAGCTAAACGTCCACTCGTCCTGGAGGTACGCCCAAAAAGCGTTTTAGAAATTACGTGAATGTAGAGTAGTCTTTAAAGTTAGAAATATGAAACACAGTTCGCCAAACAATAAAAATAATTACAATTTTCTTTCCTGTACTTTCCTGAATATCCATGAATTTAATCTCAAAATCTCAAAGACAAAGCTCAATAATAGTAATTTGTTATTTTATTTTCTTATTTTATTTATTTCTTATCTTTATTTTATTTTCTTCTATCTTTCTTCTTCCAGCTATCGATAATCACTTGTGTAAAAATATGGTTTGTAGATTGATACGAGTCGCAGTTTGCTTAATTTCTTGTGCAGAGCATAAATAGTTTCTGTTCTGGACAAGGAATTACCTAACCATTACCACTAAGGATGTTATTGGGTTGATTCAACGTATAGATATCTTCACCAAAAAATAAGATTTCATACTGCCCTTCTTGTTATAATGAATAACTATCGATGTTTTTAATTTTGACGTATGTAGGCCTATAGGTTAGTTTAATAATGTTAATTCACGACTATTATACAGTGACATATCAATTAATAATAAACTCTACAGCCCGATTACTATTGGTGCGTTTCCACAATTAATTGTGATATTTATCAAGTTTTGACGAAAGTGGAATATTTTTTACACTTTTTTCAAGAGAACAATGTGATAAAAGGAGTTATCTAAACATTAAGTGAAAAGTAAAATTTCAAAAAATAATTAGCACATGGTTTCTTTTTTACAAACTGGGCAGTTTTTATAAGTGAACTCATCACTTTCCGAATTATTATTATTATTATTATTATTATTATTATTATTATTATTATTATTATTATTATTATTATTATTATTATTATATGTCACAAGATATGAAGCTTTTCTTAAAAAATCTTTAAAACACTGAATGCTTTATGTCGAGTACGACAGAATATAAAACGCTTCAAACTTCAGGCTCTCGCGTGTGACTGGCCAGATCGCAATTTTGAAAAAATGTTTTCCAATATTTGAGTGCAAGTTATGTGTAGACACGAATAGACACATATACATGCCGAAACTGAAAGAGAGAGTGAGAGAGTGGGACGGGCCGGGGGCTCACGGACGATCAGAAAGAAATTTTGGGGAAGAAAAACAATTTTGTTTGCGAATTTCATTTCTGTCTCAACTCAGATTTTAATCAACCTGTCTGTTTACTTTTTGGAGATTTGCGATATTTTATCTACCATTTACTAATAGTACGAATATGAGAAAGTAAACTTTTGCTAAGTTGTATGGAAGAAATAGGTAGGGTAAACGATTAATATTCCATCATATATCGTACTTTTTTAAGACGCTTAATCGAAAAATACATGTTTGTGAATAGCACTAGCATTTTGTTTTTAGATAATATCTAAAACCTCACACCGTACAGGGTTTATTTATCTTAAGACCTGTTATATGCCTATCAGGTTTTTTCGTCATGATTCCCTGAGCCTTTGAGCAAATTCTATGATCTCTCCTAGTTCTGCTTCTGAACATCAATTCATCTTCACTATCTCTGAACAATTTCTAGAGCTCAGTGGGGAATATAGTTCTTCAAATTCTCCAAGTTCTCGGGGCACTAAATTGAGCCTTCACGAAGGGCACGATGAAGGTTACAAGTCAAAATCTGTAGCTGATTTGGTTTTCAAATATTTTTTGACACAAGTGTGAATATTTTCTTATAAATTTTTGCCCCCAAACCACCTAAATTCATAATTCAACGTGTATTCGTTTCCATCGGCATTCATAATTCTACTAGAGTTAGCCTTGAATTAGGTTAAGTCTCCCATGACTCAAGAAAACGTGCACAGGATACATTTCTCCGCATTGTACGTCACACGCAGGTAATTTTTTTTGACGTTAAATAAATATTTACTTTCAGAAAAACAGCCACATTTGTGAAATAATTGCTTAAAAAACGAGAAAAATGTGTGTGCCCCGCTCATTTCTTGAGTAAGGCTGGAATAACTAAAATCACTGTTTCTTGTAGTTCCGTGTTGTTTCTCATCTATTACATTTTCTTGGAGATATTTCTATAGTCTAATCTTTGTATTAATGTCTACAAATATTTCTGAGAATTGAGTAAGAGTTTGCTATTCACTGAATAACAGTTGTTGTGAGGTAATTATGCTAACGTTTAGTTATTGTGTATTCAGTTCTGAGGAGAGAAAAACTCTGGAAATGCTCAATTATGTCATGCGATATGACAATTAGGAAACCACTTTAATTCTTGAAAAGTATTAAACCAATATATTGAGATAAAAAATTATCTTTCTATTCCTTTATTCCTTCCTCCTATTATTCCTTTATTAATATGGATGTCACACAAGCGTCTTTGAAAAATTAGCATCTACTGAATATTTTTTGGGTGAATGTTTGAACATAATTGATTTCTCGAACAATACATATAAGAAAATGACTCAGTTCAGAATAATATTGTCTTTGATGCGTTATTGAACTTCATTTACAGTAAATATTGCAAATATCTAGAATAAAATGTGACATTCATCCCGTCAACCCCTGTCTAGTGTGAAGAAACTTCTATCCCCAGAAGCTTGGTCTCTAGGTAATTAATAAAAAGAAAAATCTGTTAATTTAGAGCAAATGCCATTTTGCGATTATATTTTGTTTTCAAAAAGACACCTTTACAAAATCACAAATAATAACTACTGCCCTTCGTGAATGTTTACTGTACTAGCTTTATTTTATGTTTATTATATTAATTTTCTATTCCTTTTTACAGGTACAACAAAATACTAATGAATTTGGGAATTTTGCATCATTTTGCAACAGGCCTTCGTGTTTCACTGATTCATTTGTACAAACATTGCATTATTATTGTTGTACAAACCGGATCAGTGTCACATTGAGTGTCCATTTTCTTCCCAGAAATATTGTCATTGTAGAATATGTGCTGAAAGAAGACTAGACTTTATATAGAATGAGAGTGAACATTAATCTAATTAACATGATACTAGATTTACGACCTGTAAATATTATTTTCCAAGGATATATTATACCTTTTGGTACATTGAAGGAATCTGTTTTTTACGAAAGATAAATTCATATTCTTGTCATATATTTATATCATTAACCATATCATATATTGTAATGAACCACCCACGTGGCGTCCAATAAGTACTGACACACACGTCGTGTGTTCAATACTGGGATGGAATTCAGGCAACACGCGCTGAAATTTTATAAAAGCGCCAAGCGCGATACAAACCTGATTTGGCCGATCCAGCGGCCGAGATCGCTAAGGCAGTAGTGTCGTAGCGATTTCGGACCAAAGGATTGCCTCGGGCATGGTTGTATTTGTGTTCGTTCTTATCACTCCTTATTATCACCATATCTTTCATCTTCACAGTTACCGAATGATGGTTGAACAGTGCAACAATTTTCGTGGATGTTTAAGTAATGTAGTCCGCTCTCAGCGGAGTAGTGATCGAAAAGACTGTCTTTCATCCGCACTCGGCGGAGCCAAGATTGAAAGTGCCCCGGCGGAGTAGTGACCAAAAGTGTTTCGTTTTCCGTCTGACATGCAGCTCTCTCTCCAAATATCCCCACCTCTTTCCGATTCACAGAAGACTGATCACGTGTGTGCAAAATATTGTACTATTGGCTATGTTATGAAGTTCTGGAAGGTTCTATTACTGATGATGCGCTCTTTGGTCAGAGACAATCCCTACTCCAGTGGAAATTTCTAATTGGGCGGTATTGTGCTTTCTTGGCCGTTTTGGGGCAAGTCGGGAAAACATGTGCTGCATGTTGCCACTGTGATGGAGTTATTATGCATCCTAAGGGATTAAGGAAGCTCGGAGCTATTCCTAATTTGGAGTTTCATGGTGCCGGAGACATCATTTACGAAGAACAAGGGTTCTGGAAACGGGTGGCTTCCTTTGGCTTTGACAATCAGCGCTCAGGGGAGCCCCGCAACTTCTTTTGTAGTAAGAAGAGTGGGCCTGCTGAAGGAGGGTGTCACCTTAACATCGTAGCAAAAGACCCCATATTTTTGGTCTTCCCCGTCCTCCTCTTTCGGCCTTTCTCGTCAAATATGACACTTGTGTGTGCCGAATTCAGTGGCTGAGACGCCGAGTATGTGGGATGAGCGCTTGACGCAATACTCTGCAATATATCATTGAGCTATAACAATAATTTTACATTCTCGCCCTTACGAAGGTACTTCGTAAGAAGAGGACGTTATGTAATCGTGATTTTTTTAAATATATTTTTGTTAGGTAGTGAAGTTTCTCATGTATATTTTTTGTGAAGAACACATCGTTACGGAATAAAAACGACGATTACTGTTTTACGATTACTGTTTTAATTACGACGATTGGCTGTTTTCTTTAGTGATACACATTTGGCAAATGATTTTGTATATGTGAAGTACTGTGTATCAAATTTTAATCTTTTAAACTTTTATAATTATTTGAGAAATGTGAATGCATTTAATTGCTGAGAGGTGGCGGTGTTCGTCTCCCGTTGGAACGTGACGCCCCGCGCCGATCAACACGTCACACTCGTGCCTTTCCCGCATTATCCTCCAGGAAACACAAAACATCCAATCGGAAAAACAAAGCTCGAACATTATCCTCCAGAAAGAGGCTGTATTACGCATATCGATCTGTATAGCTAGTGTCAAAAATCTACCACTGTTGGAATTTGAACCAAAGGACCTCGCAGCCAGAGACATTACGTTTTCACAAAGATTACCCTTTTGTGTTGCTTCAGGGGGCGCAGTTCAAATTGTCTTCTCCCTCGAGCCACGTAGTGTAACTGCGGTTCGTTAAGGGGATAAGTGAGGGGCAGAACGTCAGCAGTAACGGTCGTTCCACAACAGTCCGCGAACGGGAACGGGAACGCGAACGCGAGATACGTGCGCTTCACAATAAGCGCGAACGGGAAGAGCAATAGCGCTGTGAACCTGCAGCGGCAAAAAATGATTTTTAAGAAACAGTTACTGAATTCAATGCACTCCTCGGTACGCTGCTCTGTTCACTCTTTGATTTACTGTCTGTTGTGTTTGCGTGTGCTGCTTTAAATTATAAATACTTCAATGAAGTTAATTACAAAACACAATAATAAAAATGAAAAAGCCGGCCTGGATAGCCGAGGTCTCTAAGGCTGAAGACGCGTAGCTGTTTCGTCGCCGAAGGGTCGCGGGTTCGAATACCCCCGACGGGGCATGAATGTTTGGGCGTGTTCGTATACCATTACCATTGCCCTCAATGTTACAGTGGCCGCTATGTGACCTTAGTAGTTGAAAAGCGACCTTAAATAAGTAAAGCGTAGAAGATTAGTAACGGCAATAAAGTAAAAAGAATAAAAAAATGGAAAAACTACTACAAACTTACGAAAAATACAACTAACTAAAATGTTATCAAAAAACAAACACATTTAAAGAACTTTCACGAAAAAATGTAAAAAAGAATGTTTGAGGGGAATTGTAATTTTAAGTGCGAGTATTAATATGAATAGAAAAGTAATTAAACTATAATTACTAAATATAACTAAAACAAATCAGTAATTGCTAACAAAACACGCCTCAAACCGTAACTTTGCAAATCCACGCTTTAATGTCGCACTACACTGTCAACCACGGTGTAATAAATATCTTAGCGTGCTGTCAACTCCACTCCTGACCAGAGTCGCGCACTCGTTCAGCTGGAAAGTTTTGCCGCCATTTGCTGCATTTTCATTGGTCGAGAGGCTTCCCGTTCCCTGGCCAAGATGAATGTTGTCCATCCTTCCCGTTCCCGTCAGGCTTCGCGTTCCCGTCATGTTGTGAACGCCTGCCCGAGATGTCCGTCCTTCAACTTACCTTTACGTCCCAGTTCGCCAGCTATTGTGGAGCGGCGTTAAATCTCGGCACAGCCCTCCCACCGCAACGCATAGTAGGGAAGGAAGAGCACCTGCGCATCTTTGAACATGAAACTTGTGCCCTCGCGCCGGTGTTTCCACTGCCGAATATCTCCCCTGTAATCTACACGTGGAAGCAAGGCTGCACTGCATCATCTTGAGGCAACGCAGATTTTCAATCGTTCATTGGAACTATTGAAAATTTAATGTTGAAATATGAATAATATAATATTGAAAACATAATAAAATAATTTGTTAGTAGCAAATCATTTATATAAATAAATGAATATTATTCGTGAATGAAAACATGAATATTATTCGAGTATCCACCGAAGCAGTGTAATTCCGAGCGTCCATCCTCTTCTAGGTAAAACAATACTAGTAGTTTACGTGCCAATTTCACAAAGGAAAATATATATTTTTTAATTAATTATAAATGATTTTTTAATGCGTTAATTATAATTTTATACTGTGTGACTATACTTTTCCCAGGTTACCACAATGCTTGTGCCATTGGAAGTTTCCGGAAGTCTTGCAAGAGACCGTGTAACAAAGACGCGGGAATATAACATGAATGTTGTTGGGTTACTAACCGGCGTAATGTAATAATAGTGAGTGTCAGCTTTCTTCTTTATGAAAAATTTCCAGAAATTTATGTTGCCATTTCACGACTAAAAGAAGCTATTTCTTAATTAAATAGCTTAATTATTTAATTAAATAGTTATTTTATTGCATTTTTTTTAATACTATATTGTGTAGACTTCTTTTTCAGGCAGCTTCAATGAGATTTTCCTGATATACGGCGGGAGACCTTCGTGTTACACTGATTCGGTGGATATAACATGAATATTGTTCTGATATCCACAGAAAAAGTGTAATACTAAGAGTTGACCTACACCTTTGTAAAATAATTCTAGATCATTTGTTGCCATTTTACTAAGGAGTGGAAATAATTATTCTAATTAAAGAGAACTGCTATTTTATTTCTTTGATGCGGGAGCATTACTGCGGGAGACCTCCAAGTAACACTCATTCGGTAGGTATATCATGAATGTTGTTGCGATATCCACCGCACAAGTGTAATTTTGAGTGTCGGACATTTTCTTTGTAAAACAGTACAAAAACATTATGTTGCTATTTAAAAAACAAAAAGATCTTTTAAAGTAAATAAAAATGCTAAAAATTAAAAACGGCGCTACTTTTAATAATTTACTGTGTAACTTAGAGCTCTGTATTCCGGCGAAAACAATCGCTTGAGTCTCTTCGGGCTCCGCGCGGACGCTCGGCGGACCTTCCTGGGGGGGGGGGGGGGGATAGCTGTTTAACGGACATTTCGACCTGCCGTCTTTCGGCTCCTAGTTATCTGCAGAAAAGTCGAGCGGCGACACGCGCACGTGCGTCGTGTTCGTGCGCGCGTGCGCGCGTGCGCGTGTGCGTGCGCGCGTGCGCGTGCGTGTGCGCGTGTGCGTGCGCGCGTGTGCGTGCGTGCGCGCGTGTGCGTGCGCACGTGTGCGTGTGCGCGTGCGTGCGCACGTGTGCGTGTGCGCGTGTGTGTGTGCGCGTAAGAGGTGAGGATAGGACAAGGAAGAGGAAGGAAAGATCGCGCGCGGTTCGTTTGCTAGGATACTGCTCCGGCATTCACCTGGTGTTGATCGGAAAAAACGCTGAAAACTACTGAGCAGAGCACCCGGCTGCTAGAATTCTCCTCCAGACAGCGACTGAATTCAACCTAGGTGAAAAGCTAGTGTCGAAACTCGAACTCGGACCTAGGACTCTCCCGGTACGAACAGTTAAGTGCAGTGCATAATAACAGTGCATAATAACACTATTAAAGATTTGCATTTTCAGCCAAAATTGAAACTGTTTTATGGTTTATGAACTTTCCTCTGGGTCCGGCGAGACCTTTTACTGCTCAATATCAACCATCTTCCTAAAATAATTCTAACTTTATTTTGTCACTTCACTAAAGAACCGAGATTTTTTAATTAAATGGAAATACAATTTTTTAAAAATTTAATATGAGTAATTTTAAATTTGATAGGTATTATTAATATTAATTTAATATTCTACTTTTGAACTATTCTTTGTTCAGGCTTCCTAAATTCACAGATAAATGAATTTTTTACGGCATCTGGTGGGAAACTTTCGGGTCACACAGATCTGTTCGGTATATCATGAATATTCTTGTCATATCCACCGAAGCAGCGTAATACTGAGTGTCCATCCTTCTCTTAGTAAAATTACACAAGTACTTTATGTGGCCATTTCACAAAGCAACAGAGAATTTAAGTACATAGAAATGCTATTTGACTGAATTTTTTTATATTATTCTTGGCAGCTTTTCTTTTTTAAAGCCATCTCGATGCGTTCCTTCTATATCTGAGCCATACTTTCGGGTAACATTGATTCGATGGGCGTAACGGGAATATTGTTAATATATTGAATATTATATAGAACTTAAAGACTACCTCAATGCTGTTGTGATATCCACGGAATAAATGTAATAGTGAGTGTCTCGACCTTCCGCTTTGTGGTGCTACAACAGCACGAAGTGAAAAAAAGTGCATAAATGCACTTTTTTTTTGAAAAATATTGATAGTTTTCATGTAATTTTGTGCGAAATATAGGCAACCTTTTTTAAACATTTTGTTCTAAAAAACTGCACCAAATTTGTTCATTAAATTTTCTTCCCGTATATAGCAACGGTCAGTAAAAATATGATGCTAGTTTTATTTTCGGCTAACTCCGTTTTTTCAAAAATTGCAAAAATTTCGTGTTGGAAATATTCGTTTGAGACTACATTTTTAAGCGTCGGCCCGAATTCGAGTCAGAAGGCACCTTTATAGTGTAGTGGTATGGCTGACGGCAAGTTAATTCGGAGAACCGGAGTTCGAGTCTCGATTCGGGATGTAAATTTTGCTGGTTGAAAGCACTTTTGCGTATAAAATAACAGAGCAGTTATAAGTAATGCAAGAAAGTTTGTGTTGTAATACAACTAGTTCTTTCAAGCAGTTCTTATAAATATTGTACAGATCCAATTTTCACTGAATCACTGAGTTTTTAAAATTAAAAAAGTTCAAACTTTTTTCAATGGTTATCTCCTTAACTTCATTATTGAAGCTGGAATTTATTCTTAATAGAACCTCTTTTTACAACTCGATCTTTAAACAATGTGTTCAAGTTCTTCAAAATAAACAATTTTTTTCATAATGTTAAGCCTCATTGTATCAATTTTTCCATGGATGCAAAAGCTATGATTTCTCAAAAATTGCTCTACATCTACTTCAAATTTTTTGTATGGATAGAATACAATCCACAAAGACATTTGCATAATTTTGAAAAAAACTTGAGTTTTCAAAAATTGCATGTAGAAAGTTTTTGTAATATAAAGCATTTTAATATTGATATTACAGGTGTATTTTATAATTTAATGCATTTGTGCTCACAAATGTTTCAAATGATCTCTTATTAATTTCTTACTTCACTCTAACAACAATTATCATTGATGTAATTTTCATGTTAATGTGCTGTACATTTTTGTATTCATAATCATTGAACCATAATATTGTAAAAGCTTAATATTGTAGAGGTAAATTGTATAACATTGTATTTATTTAGTTTCTAATATCCTAGATGTCGATGTGACTTGAAACAAAATTTTTAAAAAATCTTGGCTGACAAATGTCATGTTCCCTATAGACCTCACCTTGGATCTGCTCTGACTAGTTGCAATATAATAATATTAAGCATCTGTTTCCAATAATATGAGGAAGTACATTGTGCTGTAGCACCAATAGTTAGGTCATCCTTTTTTCTGGAGGTTTGTATTTTAAAGTATGCTTTGAGAATATTCCATTTTTCATTCTTTCATTCTTGGGTGACATGATCACAGTGAGAAAGGAAAGCAAATCTTATGGTCTCTGATCTCAACAGCAGCTAGGAAAAAGGGCTAGGAAGGGGGGGGGGGTCCTGTAAAACAAGAAAATTAGAGTATTACCATTAACAACAAATATAAAAAATGAAAACGAGAAAAATTGGATAAGTAAAATAACTTTAGAGCTCTAGATAAAAATACTGCTTAAATTTATCAATAACATTACCATGTGAACTACAATTTCTATTGACAATTCAACTTGTTTTTATATTCAGGGTTTTAGATATAAACTATCGATGTATTCTGATTTCAGTGTCTAATACTTTGGAGTTTCTGAATTAAAGATAATGAGAAAAATTAATTCAGTGTCTTCTGTTACAGCATTGAGTTTATCAGTAGATTATTTTGTGTTGTCACAATGCTCCCTCATTCACATTTTCAACTGATGCTTATTTTGTTAAATATAAACAAGAGAACGGTCCAAGAAGACATGTTCTTCACCAAGAAAATAAACAGGATCTTTGACATTCCTATTGAAACTTATTTTGTTAGTACAATTACAACTTTTACCTGGAGATTTGCTCTTGCACATTTTTTTCTGAACTTATTAATGATTTTCAGGACAATTTTTGTTTCTGGGGATATTTCCTGATATTTTTAAAGAATCTTTGCTATTTTATTTAAATAATGAGCTGCAATTAACATTTCAGTTTTTAGACTGCAGGTAGTTAGTAGTAGTGTTATATAGTTCATAGGATATGTTTTTGCTTCTTTCAGAAAGCAGAAAATCTATACTCTTTAATGAAACTGAAATTCACAACAAAAATAATCCTAATAGAAATCTTCTGCTGATAATTCAATTTCATAAGAAGTTTGAAGAACTTTTCTCAGTCTGAAATATATATGAAGTTTCAAAAGTCCCTCCATATGAAATGTTACTTTGTTCAGGCTACTCTCTGTAAGATGAAGTCATGTTTTTATATTACTATTGTTAATGTATGCATCAATTATCAACTCCACATTATTGTTTACTTCAGGGCCTACTTAAAATCAAAGCAAGCATGGATGAAATAAAAAGAAATAATAAAAAATATTTAATATGAAAAACAGAGAATCAAGAGAAAATATACATTTACTCAAGTATGAATATTCAATTTAATCTTCATTAGTTATTACTTATTTCTTCTTTCATGCATTATATGAATAAGCAGATGTTTAAAAAAATGCTGTAACTAATTTTATAAATTCTAAAATTTTTATTTAATAATATGCATATACTTTTTCCTTTCACAGTTTAGGCCTGAAAGCCTGTTCCGACTTCACTCCATCTGGATGACCAGGATCTCTTTTTCCAGCAGGTTGATAATGGTAGGCTACTTTTGTGAGCCTATCATCTTCCATCCTTTGTAGGTATTGTGACCACGCTGCATGTTTCTCCTTTATTTTGTTTAATATGGAGAAAATGTTGAGGTCTTTTCGGATGTTTCATTTCTGAACTGGTCAAGGAGCCTACAGCCTTTTACTGTTCTTAGAAATCTCATCTTGGAAGCTTGTATATTACTACTTTTCTTTTTCGTCAATACCCATGACTTGCTCCCGTACAGTAAAACTGGTACTGAGATTACTTTGTACGTTTCTCTTGTTGTCTTCTTTAAGAGCATCCATCTTATTGTGCCCCACATTTGTTGGAACTGATGGAGTTTGATGTCAATGTCGTGCTCGTAATCGTAGCTCAAGTCGCAACCAAGGTAGTTGAAATGCCTTTCTTGTTCTAACATTGAATTATAAATACATATGTTTGATCTTATGGGGTATTGTCTTGGAAAGCCATTACTTTACTTTTTTTTTATAGAGAATTTGAGGATGTATTCTTCCAAGATATTACTCAATATATGAGCATTTTTCTGGAGTTCATTTTCATTTCTAGCCATTAAAAACCTGGTCATCTGCAAAGAAAAGAGTATTTAAATAATTCCCATCTCCCAAATAGATTTCATCTGAACATTCTCTTTTCCACACTCTAAGGACGTCGTCTAGATATATATTAAAAAGTGTTTGGGACAAACTCCACCCCTGTCATACTCCTTGATTTACTAAAAGTATTTTGCTCTTTAGGTGATCCATACTTATAACTACCTCCATTCCATTATATAATGACTTTATACTTGCTATTATTTGCTTGGGATATCCTCTGGTCTATAATATTTGCCACATCTTTCTTCTTACCACTCGACCGAAAGCTTTCTCAATGTCTATAAAGAGAAGATCGGTTCCAAATTATATTCTGTCCTTTTCAATTATCTGTCTCAGAATAAAGATGTTATCAGAGCACAAGCAGCTTTGTTAGAATCCATGTTGTTCATTCAATAGGTGTCCTTCACTCATAGTTTTTAATCTATTGTTTAGGATTTTGGCATATACCTTATAACCAGCATTGAGAACGCTGATTCCTCAATAGTTTCCAGGTTCACTCAGATATCCATTCTTAAAAATGGCGGTAACATCTGCAGTCAACCAGGTTTGCGGAATTATTCCATTTTTCCAGAACATGTTCAGAAAATATAACAGCCTAAGTTTAAAGATAAAGCTACTATACTTAAATAGTTCTGCATTCAACATCTCTGTACCTGGTGCTTTTCTATTCTTCATTTTTGTCAGAGCTGTTCCCATTTCGTTCATACTCAGTTCATCTACACCTTCCATTATCTTATCCTTGGTATAAGAGTCCTCATTCAAATCATACCACAATTCTAAATAATGTTGTATAACTTATCTTATTCAATTGTATTAATTCTGGCAGTTGCTTCTTCTTGGTTGTTCAAGTTGTGGAGAAGTTTGTAGGCAATGTCTTGTCCATTAACATTATGTTCCACTCTGCTTATGAAGGTTTCCCAGCTTTCTCTGTGAGAATCCCTCACAACAGTTTTAGGAGTGTCATGTTTTCTTTTATATATTTCCCAACTTTCTTCTGTTTTTTCTTGTAGCCATTTCTTCTTCTAATTTTCTTTTCAGTTAATGCCTCTTTTTATGTCTTTGTTCCATATTCTGAAACCCATCCTTCTTCTATAAATCTTCCCAAGGCTTCATTTCCACCTTGTTCTAGATGTGTTTTAATGTAATTCCATTCTTTTCACATTTTAGGACGTGGAAGTGATAGCTAGCAGGCCATCTAGTCTAGTTTCGTATAGCTTTCATATACTTAGGTCATTGAAGAGTTTAACTTTGTATCTAAGGTGGGGTGTATCCACATTAGGTTTTACATTTTGGCCCCAAGGTACTACAGAATGGCACAGACTTTCTCCTAGCAATTTTTTCCTATTTCCTTTGTGTGATCTGGCTTTAAGGTCTTGCTCCATTCTCTGACCAGCTGCCATCTATCGTCACCCAAAGTACTTTTTTTTTTAAATACATTTTCTCAACTTTTTGCTTTCCTAATAGTATAACCGAAATATACCTTCAAGAATATTAAAGAAGAGTAAAACCTTGTCCTAAATAGAAATTTTCATTGAAAGGTTTGAAGTGTTTTTTTAAGAAAATGGCGATTAAGCATTACTGTAAATGAAAATTTGAAGCTCTTTTAAACAGGAATCTATTGACTTTTTGAAAAACCTCTTATAAAGTCATTTGAAGTACATCCACTCACAAATGTAATAATGTATACAAATCGATGGAAATGTGCATATTATCGGCATAAGAGATATTTCAAAAATATTATATTTTAGTAATTTTTGAAAAAACAAAACAATACACAAAAATGAACTTTACATCATATTAAACAGTGCAAAGAGTACTATCCATTGGGAAAATTTGAATAAAAAATGGCGTTTGAGCGTTTCTGAAAATGCGGAATTTTGAGCTCATTTTCACAGAAAACTGAAGAGTATTTGAGAAACATTATTTGACATTATTTAAAGCACATGTTCTTATAAATAGAATAATGTAAAGAAATCGCATCTAATGTAAAAATATTACTGACATGAGACAGGTCAAAAAAAGTAATTTTTGTAATTTTTGAAAAACAAAAGAATAGAGCAATATGGCGTTAATGCCATTGTATAGGGTTCATTTGGCACTAATCCTATCAAAAATTTAAGAAAAAATTTGCAGCCGTTTTTAAGTAAATCTTGTTTTTGTTATTTTTTAATTGCAAATATTGCACTATTGCATGAAAGCTACTAAAATTTTCAAAAAATCTACATGACCTTACTGAAAGAACTATTTATGGACAACAAATTTCATTTTAAGGAAAAATCGGTCTACAATTTTTTATTTTTGGGTCGCTTTTCAACATGTAGGTCTTACAATGACCACTTTGAGTTTTAAATGGTAGGGGAAACAGTAGGGAGAACACGTATGGACAACACAAACATCCATGCCCGAGGCGGGATTCGAACCCATGATCCTCTGGCCCGAGACTGCTATTGCACTATTGCCTTATCGATCTCGGCCATCGGGTCGGCTGTCTTGAAATTTGTAGTTGTAGGTAGATGCCAAAAAAATTCAAACTTTTGCAATTTTCGAAAATTCAGAGTTAACCGTGAATATCGGACATATGCCACCTTTATAAGCGTACTTTATTCTATCATTACGAGAAATTTAAAGAAATAATTCGGAGCCGTTTTTGAGAAAATTTTGAAAATGTCCAGGGGGGCATCATGTAAAGTACCCTCAAAAATTAATAAATGTTTTTCAAAATCGCAGAGCTTTAACTCACGCTCTGGCGTAGGAGTTAATTCAGTTCGGAAAAAATCGACATAGTTTAGACGCTAGTTTGCTCACATACAGATGGATGGACGGACGGACGGACGGAAGTATTGTAAAAACCACTTTTTCGGTATCAGGGTCCCCAAAATGTGTATTCCTGAAAAAGTTTCATTGTAATGATTAAAGTCAAAACAAAACACCATCAATATCAGATTGTTTCATTATTCTAAATTCTGATACTATTAATCCTTAACAAGCAAACTCTATTTAATGAAACAAAGTGGCATGGTATGAAAGTCATCATCAACTGCAAGGATTAGACTTGTTCAGCCTGTTCCGGCTCCTGAAATTGCTCACTCCATCTTCTCAATGGTCTTCCCATGTTTCTTCTCCCTTTTGGCTTGTAATTCAAGGCAACCTTAACTATTCTTTCTTCAAACATTCTTAATAAAATGATTTTTCCATTTTTCTCTATATTCTTGATAATATCACTCACACTGAAAATGTTTAGTTCATTTCTAGTTTCTTCACTTTCCTTGTGATCAAGAAGTGTGTGGCCTGCTATGATTCGAAGAAACTTCATTTCAGCTGATTCTAATTTTCTAATGTGATATTTAGTAAATGTCCAACACTCACTTCCGTATAACAGCATGGGTAGGGCCGTTGTTTCGTAAAGTTTCATTATAGTTTCTATTCTAACTTTATTTTTTAAAGTTTGAGCAATTGATTATCATTATTTTTATAATATGTTATTTTATTAAAGTTATATTGTCATATAATGTATTATTATAATGTAATTATGTATTATTATAAAATGTTATTTTTTCCAAGGGTTATTTTTGCTCTTATTGGATAACAAGCCCTAAACACCATGATTTTAGTTTTGTCTGTCGATAGTCATGTTATATTGCTTAGCTTATTATCTAATTTATATAATGCTTCGTGGATATCATCTTCTGTGGAGCCTATAATGACTTGATCATCTGCAAACAATAATGAGATAGTATTTACGTTATTTACTATAAATTGTCTGTTCAAAATTTGTCTGATTGCAGCATGTTTTACATTTTTTGTTTTCCTTATTTTTATTTTATATTCTCTAGAGAGGCTCTGTAAAGCTCTTATTAGATGTTTTGGTACTCCTTTCTTTTATAATGTTTTCCATATTAGTGTCCTTCTAACTTTATCAAAAGCCATTTTATAGTCGATGAACAGGTAGAATGTTGGTAAATTTTGTTCTCCCTTTTATTTGTTAATTGGGTAATTGTAAATATATCGTACAGTCACTCAAAGATCTTCCTCTCCTAAATCCATGTTGAGCTTCTGAGATTTTATTTTCAATTATTGGTTTTAGTCTTCTTCCCATTAAATTAGCATAGATTTATAGCAAGAGTTTAATAAGCCTATTCCTCTATAATTGCTACATAATGTTCTGTCTCCCTTTTTATATATACGACAGATATACGCTTCATTCCATTCATCTGGTACATATCCTTCATGCCAACATGTATTAATGAAAGCTATTAATCTCAGTTTTCAACTGTAAGGGTGCATATATTATTAATTCTACATGCAGGTGATCTGTACCTGCAAATTTTTTATTTTTACTAACTTTGAGTACTTCATGTTGTCAACATTGTTAATAGGTTCCTTTACTACTACATCAGTTTCATCACTCATCCATAGGTTTTTAAAATAATTTAACCATTCTTTTTCTAGTATGGGATTAATTCTTAGAGTATCTTTTGCTTTTTGGTTTCATTCTTTTATAATTTTATATGCATTATCTTGCCTTCCAAGTAGATTGTGTTCTAAATTTACTATGTCTCTCCCAACTTTGATGTTTAATTTTTTTGTACTTTATTTCTCACTAGAGCAGATTTATTTTTGTATACAATTTTTAAATCTAAACTATTTGGTGATTTTAATGTTTTTAAGTAGGCTTCTTTCTATTCATCTATTAATTGTTTAATTTCTTCATCCCAAACAAGCCCCCTTTTTGCATACTTCTTTTTCCTTTTACCTAATGATTCGAATGCAGTGTTGGTCAATATGTTTAATATTTCTCCATTCCTAATTTATGTTATTACTAGTGGGTGTAGATTGTAATTTTATATTCAATATTGTTTGATTCTGATGCTTTGGTCCTGAAGGTGTACTTTGAAAGTCTCGATGGTATTTCCTTGTTTATTAGTAATGTGTTTCATCTTTTAGCTAGTTGTAATGTTGAGATATCTGGACCCCTAAACACTCGTGTCATTTAATAAAACCCATGTCTTTTTGTTTGCCAGTACATAATCTACAATATGAAAGTATCTTTGAATAATAGAAACTTTGAGATACACCACAAACAACAGTTCAAATGTGAATATATCCCATCAGAGACCATTTTCATTTTTGTATTGCTATCATTAGCAATCAATTAGAAAATGAGTTTCTGCTCTTGTTCCACCTGGATTCACCAACTCTTGAATCACATTTTATTTCATTTAATATTGAGAAAATATATGTCAAAAACTGAATAAGGTTTGGAAAAATGATTTTTAAAAAATGCACATTATGGCTATAAAAATTAATTATATGCTTATGATCCAAATTAAAATATTTTCAGAGATGATTTCAAGGCCACTATCTTTATAAGGAAAAAGGTTTTCTGATTTAGTCAGTTTTATTGAGTATTTAAAAGTGTCCATTAAAATTGTGATAATTATTATAATTTTTTCCTTATTCATCATTTGATGCAAACCCTATTCCAAATACTTTTCATTATCTCCAAGCCATTAAAGATATTATAAGAAATATACCAATGAGTAGGGAATACTGTCTGTCTGTACTTGGTGTGACAACTTGCGTATGGGCCATGGCCTACCAGTAGCGCCCTGGCCTTGCAGCCATGGGTTGAGGGGGTACGTGTGGTTAGCATGAAGACATCCCCATGCTGTATTCTCATCTTCTCAACCTGAGAAGTGTGTTTTCTCATTGTCACTCAGTAACATACATTGGGACATTGGAAGGAAAATGCACATTATAATCTTGCCTGACCGGGAATTGAACCCAGGGTTGCGTCATAGAAAGCGAGCATGCTGACCAATGAGCAAAACCGCGAGGGCGAGTACAGAATACTACCCAATGAAAATGCATGAGCCTGAAAGAGATACTGTTGAAATTGTTGAGGAAAGGTATAAATTGGTTTAAAAAAAAAAAAAAAAAATATGAACATGGTTAAGAAGATATGTCAAGAACATTGCATCTTTGGTCAGGTAAAAGCATCATTCATCATTGAGCATAACATCACTAGACATTAGGATACCAATGTTCAATGCTCTCAGTTTTTATAATTTGCCTTTTGGCATCTTAACGCATATATATCAGCCTTCACTCCTTAATACTCCTGAGGTGTATAGACCAATTGCATCTTTGTACATTCACATGACTGTGATCCATGTGCCCATAGTAATGCTTGGAATTGTATTGAGTTAAGGAAAAAAAGGTGATGGACAGGACACGAATGACATGAATGTCATGTGAAAGCATACCAAATTGTCTTAACAATACCTAATCTTGGCAGAAGAAGGGACAGGAAGAAAAGTTTATTTTGTTGGGTGCTCAATTGTGGATGGGAAAGGCATCTTCCAAGCGCACTACAAAGAAAGCTTCATCTCATGCTTGAGATAGGATTTGAACCACAGAACCTGCAACTCATGGCTACCTGCACAAATACATTCTTAGAATGTAAAAAGGTTGAGAGAAAGTAATGTTTTAACCAGTGTGTCACTAATTCAGAGACTCAATTCATCAGAAAGGGATACTGTTGAAATTCACACATTTTCAGAATATATTTACCCCCTTAGCCCTTCAGTTTGAGATGCTCTCTCAAAACAAGACATACCTTTTCTCCTCTCTCATAAGAAACCCTACAAATCCATGAAAATTCTCCTCTGAAAAAGGATGTCTAGAGTCTTAGGGTTACAACAGCAGTGCACCATCTGCAATGACACAATGCCTCCCTTTCCCCTTCTTTTCACTAACTTGGATTTTCTATCACATTCGTTTTGAATAGTTCAAGGTTTCAAGAAGCTTTTCACATCACTTTTAGATGAAATAACCAAAGCGTGTTAGATGAAAGAAGCTATATAAAACTGAATTGTAGTTGATTTCTCATTATAAATTGAAATCTCATCTCAAATAAAATATAATAAATTCTTCATACAAAATTTTTCAGAACCAAGGAACTAGAGATTAACATCCATTCATCCATGAAGGAACATTCACAATGACACAAACACATTAAATTCATTTTGATAGTAAAGTGAAAAATAATTATTTTTTTTTTATCACAGTTTTGAATTTATTATTCTTAGACTTGAGTACCAGTTCCAAGCAGTTTAAGACCAAAATTTGTGTCATGATTGCAAAACTATATAATTAATATTGTAACATTATAATATTATAATATTGTGTTATTATAATATTGTAATATTAATTATAGATTTAAGAATATTATTAACATTTATTCACAATTTTTTAAATTTCTGTACACTGTTCAGCATTTATAATAGTATATATTACAGAATCATTGAAATCATTGAATTGGTTCAGGATAGGATTAATAGGAACTTAAATTAAATAATAGTAATAATACGAACTTAAACTTACTTTTTTTTAAAAGAAATTATATTGTAACTGAATTACTTTATTTGGCAACATTAATTTACTTGGAGTTTTCATCTGCTTGGAAGAGCTATTGCTTTACGAAAGGAAAATTGCCTTTAACATTTTTCAACCTTATAGTGTCAGAGTTGTCAAAATAACTTATAACACAGCAAGCACAGAGCAAATTCGGCAAACTGAGTTCATCATCCTTACTCGATCTTATTTCAAATCAGGGGTTGTACATAATTTCAATAAACATATCTTGAGGCATTAAGGCCCCCAAATCTGCCACACACTTTAGTTAATAATAATAATAATAATAATAATAATAATAATAATAATAATAATAATAATAATAGTAATAATAATAATAGTAATAATAGTAATAGTAATAATAGTAATAATAGTAATAATAATATTTTATTGCTTATAGACTTACAGATAGTATCAAGCAAAGTCTGTCTAGAAATTATTTAAAATTACAGTAAGTTAATTAAATTTTTTTTACTACATTCACTTACAGTAATAAATTAACAAATTTATATTATCTTGATAAATTATATGCTAAAAATATTTATAGTTTACTTGATAAAATACAAATAGTACACTTGATAACTCACATGATTAATAAAGCATGCAGATGCTCACAATAAACATTAATATAATTTACATTTTAATTATACAAAGTTGCACTAATAAAATTAAAAATAACATTAATAATGCATTCTATTAAGAAACTAGCAGATTATGATACAATTAAAAAACAACTTACAATTAGTGTAATTCACATTATCTTACAGCAATAGTTTAAGAAACTTACAATAATTTGAATATATTGGGTGTTAATAATAATTGTAAGTGCTTACAATATCCTGACATATAATAACAATATTTACTATATTATTAAATAGTACATTGTCTTATTGATACTGAATGACTGGTACACAGTGGTCACTCTTGTAGCGGTACAAGGTTTTTAATTTCAGAAGAGTTAAAGCAGTTCAGATATCTTATATGGACATACACTAATAAGTTGACCATCAACACTTCAACTTAATACAAAACCACCATAATCCTAAGCATATAATAAAAAAAATTGTTAAAATTTTATTGTTAATTTATTAATCATTTCTCTGCTTTCTCTTCAACATTTGGCATATCAATCTAATTTAAGATACATTATATTATAGTACTTTATGTGTATGTATGTATATACTGAAGAGAAATCCATTCCTTTGGATAATATAGAAAATTGGAAATGCAATTCGGCACAACTGAGGCTAATTCACGTTTAAATCAAGAACCTTGGGTATTTAATAAAATCACACTACATTTTGTCTCAAAAACAAATTTGTATTTTAACAGGGCATCGTTTGAGGTAAGTGCTAGGTAAATTCATTTCACCTACTCAAAACATTTTCTGCAGAAATTTAAGAGATGAACTGCAGTGTACAGAAAGGTAACTAGTAGGCCTAGTATATACAATATTTTAAGAAGAAATAATTTCATTATTGCAACATATCATTACCTTCTTATTCAGTATATTTCATATTGCTGAGGATAGTTGAGTAAATTACTATTTCACACTGGTCTTTTGTTCATTATAAAATAAAATTCATATGATCATTCTTTTCAGTTAATTATTTTCCTGCTTAGTAGGATTAAAAGTTATAGTTAGGAAAGACTAGACTCAATGAGGCCTTCTGTACATAAATAATTATACTCTTAAAGTTCCTTTAAGGTACTCATCTACCTGACTTTTAAAATTTTTATTTGTGATGAATATCTAAATTTAAACATGATTACTCATAGGATTAAGTTAAAACTAGATCAAAAAAATATTTTTTAATATTTATTTTAATTATTTCATCTGATATGCCCTTTTTCGTTCCAAAGAGAGGGCAGGGATTTGAAGCATCATAACTCAAGAACTGTTAAACATTTTTTGATGATTCCTTTATTAGATTGTTACTTGGATAATACTTTAATGCCTCAACCTAAATTTGAAGATTCATAAGGAATTGGTATGTACTTTACAAGGATTTAAATTAAAACTGGAAAATCATTGGTAATAATAACAACAATTAACAGGGCAATTTATTATTGCTAATAATAAATTGCCCTGTTTCTATAGCAATTTCAAGTTTAGGCACAAGAATTGACTCACTGCTATTAATTAAAAAAGAACCATAAAAAATATCTGTAAAATTAACAGTTATGATGTTTGAGTCAGACTAAACTAGAGAAAAAACTTTAGGGAAAAGTCTGGTTAAGATTTATTAGCTCTAAAATAGTCATCTGTGAGTACTAGTTCCCTAACTGCAAGAAAGAATTTGCCCAAAGAATATTCTACTTTTGATGTGACAACACAAGGACTTTACGTTAGTTTAAATTGCAGTTTTAAAATTTCTCATAAAATAATATTATTTTTTCTTTTCTTTTTAGAAATCGTGGACACTTGAACCACATATGCCCATGGGACATTATATAAGTACACTCGTTTGATAAAGTACAAATAAATTAAAAACTAACAAACTGAGAAACATAAGGTTTTCAGCATTAAAAAGTACACATTGCAGTGCACAATGAACAATGAAACACAAAAATTCCAATTTTTCACAGAAAAATGTTATTTGAGGTCAACGAGTACGTTATTGCAGCAGAAGCCTCAGTTATAAAAGAAGAAGAAAAAAAAGGTGTCCTTTACAATGCTTTCTAAACATAAGTATAATAAACTTCCAATAGTTAATGTTTTCTCATATTTGTAAAGTAATAAGAACCAAACAAAATTTACTTTAGCTTCACCTTTCACTTATTACAGTAAGTTTGCGATTTGACCACTCTTGCTGTCATAGCTTCAAATCTAGAAGTCATATAAATTTACAAAATATTCCTGTAAACAATTTTACAATGATTCACCATATATAAGATATTACACATTTGGAAATTACTTTTTCAATATACCGTAAATTAATTTTAAGAAAACTAGCTATCATCTAAAATGAAAATTGAATTAATTGCACATCGATACATTTCTTAATTAGGTAATTTAGTTGTTATTTTTATTATTGGATAATATCTACTATTCAATCCTTTAACAAAATTTGGAAAGTTTTTAATTTGGATACCGCCTTGATCAGATCATTTGTTGTTTCTTTTGACACAAGGAGCAAATTCAGAGGTTGTCTCTTCTTTAATTTAGAAAATAAATTGAGGATTTCAATGTAAAAAGCATGTACGATTCTGTATATTCACATTCTGAGAAAATGAGATTTGAATGTTTTCTTTCCTCAAAATATTATAGTATTCAGAGCTATGTATTAAGAGTCCACAGAGTGAAATGTTTTAATAATAAAGCTAACAATTTGAAATATTGTACTGAATACAGCTTCATTTTGCAAATTACTAAAGAAATATGGTAAATTAATTTAACAATTGTAATGTCCTTTTAGGGAGAAGTCTTTCGTATATACTCTTATTGCACATTCTCTAAACACAAAAAATACATTATACAAGACTACAAGATCAAAAGTGGCATAACCCTCATTTTTATTTGAAGTTTAACCCAATAAATTATCATTACTGGCACTACAACTCCCTGAGAGTCTTAACCTCCAGGAGAAGTCTCTTCCACTCTTTCTGTCCAGCACTGCATACCACCATCTTCTTGTACCCATTCTTCTTGGGCTCATATTCATTTCATCCAACCACAGTGCCATTGGTCTTTTCCTGCTTCTTCCACCTGATTCTATTATTGGTAGTCTTCAGGGTATTCTCTCTTCCTCCATCCTTTTAATATATCCCGCCCAGTTATGCTTTGCAACTTGAATAACCAATGTCTGTCTTGGCTCATCATAAAATGCATAATACAATATTCATGATTGTGTCTACTCCATATTCTTCTGTCCTGTACCTCTCTATCAATTCTTCTAAGGATATTCCTTTCAAATATATCTAATTTCACTCCTACTGCCTGAGATATTGTCCAGCATTCAGCCCCATTTGTTACTACGGGTCTTATAAGGGTTTCATGAAACTGAATTTTTTGTTTTCTTTGAAATCTGCTGGGAACTAAAGTGTTTGTGAAGGCAAAAAAAACTGTTATTTGCTTCATTAATTCTTGTCTGAATTCTTTCACTGATATTATTTTAAGTATTTACTTTTGTTCCAAGATATGTTAACTTTTTAACTTGCTTGAACAAATAATCTATTATGTGATTGGCAATCATTATAATTGATCTTCTTAGTCACTCTCACATACTTAGTTTTTATCATATTAATCTTTAGACCTATCTTCCTTGGTGCTTCTTCCAGGGCTATAAAGGTTTCAACAAGTGCTTCTCTATATCTTGCTATAATATCCACATCATCAGCAAATGCTAATATTTGCACATTTTTGTTGAATATATGGCTTTCTACCTCTATTTTTGACTAAATGCATTTTCAAAAGTTATACTGAACAGCAGGCAGGCTAACACATTACCTTCTCTCATAGCATTCTGTATCTCTATAGGTTCTGAAAGGGTGGATTGAATTTTTGCCCACTCCTACCCTCCAATGTCAATTTAACTAGTATAATAAGCTTCATTGGAATTCCCATTAGTTCTTTTATCCAGTACAGTTTTCTTTTTACAATATTGTTTTAAAATACAAAAAGAGATGATGCATTTGTATAGTACATTCATTATTTATTTCCAAAATTCGTTTGAGAGCAAATATTTGGTCTGTTGTTGACCTTCCGGCTCTAAAGCCTGCCTGGTATTCCAACTGTTCTTCCACAAGTGGTTTTAATTTTGAAAACAAAATATTTGATTCTATTTTATAGGAGGTATTTAACAGAGATATCCTGTGGTAGTTATTCCATTTTAGGTGTCTCCCGTATGTATGAAACACAGAATACAAACACAGTAACACAATGATTTTCCATTCCTTGGGGATCTCTTCTTTCTAAATATGTTTAATAATCTCAAAAAGATGTAGTATTTTTGTGAGAAATGTTAACTGTAAGTTTGTTTAGAACATGCCAAAATGATTTGTGAAAATTGTATTTAATATTATTTAATAAGATAATAATATGTTTAATGATTTTTGTGTTTACATTGTCAATTTTTACCTTTTTCACCACAAGTATTCAGACAAGGTTTCTGCAGTGTAGGATTCATTAACAATCTCATTGGGGGACATGTACAAACTAAATAAAATATATATTTCAGTAAATAGAGATTCAGATCATTCGCTTTCACAAAATGGTGCAGCTGTATCTGAGAGATACATTGTGGGCACTCGCAGGTTAAGTATAAAGTTTTAATTCCTTTTGCATTTTTTACAATATTAAGCACTGAATGAAGGAGGAAAAAGTTCAATTATAAGTATACTCCTTGGAGACAGTACTGACAAAACTACTGTAATATTTGACTTTTGCTCTTCCTATACAAAAATGTCTAACAAGTACCTCCAATGTCATTTATCAGACACTAAATTTCAACTCTGATAGTCATAGGAATATCGGCAGCAAGACTTGGAAAACATATGATAATCTGTCAACATCTCTTTAAAGTTTATCTTGATCCACAAAAAAATTAAATTCTACATGAACTTATCCATGTCAGATCTAATTTTTTAGCATTTTAGTTTTAGGGGCACAGTTTTCAGATTTTACATTGTTAAATTCTTCAAATTGCATGTTAGAATAGTTTCACTTACTGTAAAATATATTCCTACCTGTCTCAAGTTGACAGTCCATATTTGAATTCAGTAATATCACGTTGTGAAAATTGTGCTTCAAATCTTTTCTTAATTCTTTCCACATCAATAACAATTTATTTCTTGTGCATGGTTTAATTTATTTCCATCATCAACTCACAACCTGATATTTTACTAATTCATATTTTAGAAATGCATTATGAAGAGTTAAAAATATTGTTAGTTCTGTAAACAAAACATTGCAAGCACTGATCCTTCAAATGGCATGTTATAATAGTTTCGTTTACAGTAAAATATATTTCTACACTGAATCAAGATAACAGTCCATATTTGGACTCTACAAAGGTATCCCATCCCAGCAACTCTCCACTAGGTTTCAAAGATACTCTGATTGAACTTTTGGTAGTTCTAAGGAAATTAAAAGGATTATCATTGCATAAATAATCTTCAATAACATGCTACAACTGCAATTTACCTTATTTCTTAAGTATTTGTGAAGTGAATTAATTCTTATTATAATATTTGAATATGAAATGTTATATTTTAAATAGAAACACTTACATATCAAAATGTTGTTCTTTTATTTCTAGATTTTATGCTACAGAAATGTGTATGATTATTTGGGTGTTGGAAAGGAAGGTTTCCATGTCTACATTCATTTCTAAAAACAAAGTTGACCTGAACTCAATAAATAATAGTAACAAAAATACTGCATAATATTGCAATAGAGAGAAGAGGAATGTCATGGTGAAATTGAAAAGGAGAAAGTTCAAACAGAATGTTTAAGATCTCAGATGCAGGACTCATTCCATTCAAATGATTTTTTCTTAATTATTAACTTATATAACAAAACACAAAATGCTTTATTACATAGAATGCTCTCATATTTTCCATTATCCACATTTCAATAAAGCAATTTTTTCTTCATTAAAAGGGTTTGCATCTTAAAAGCTTTCTTTTTCCCTTTTGCTTCAAATCTTCACCTCTTCAATAACTCGTTTTCGATTTTTGTTTTCCAGAGAAGACAGAGAGAGAAATCATGTTAATATCAATGACATTAAACTTTTATTTTAAGACAATTGCATGTATAAATTGTCAATAAAACAATGTTAAATTTTTGTATTCTTGTTGGTTCCACAAGCAAATGACACAGAACAAGATTATTTGAAACATGTCTGTAATAGTTTATCTGCTAATTTTTTTACCTCCATCCCACCCTTGTTATAATCATATGGCATTTGTAATGGATCACATCACGTTCCCAGCACTGCTGACAACTTTCCCTGTATACACAATTTTTGGTTTTGAGGAACCTACTTCAGTGTTTCTTGCCTCATTGTTGAAGGTACCAAGTGCTTTCTGTGTTCTTTTTATCACTTCCATAAACCTATGCAAAAACATTCATTGATTTGTAACACAATCTGATACAACAAAAGCATGTGACAAGTATAAAGATGAAACATAGGCTGTCTGCTAGTAAGTTTTTTCTTAATAAAAGTTCCAATAATTACTTTTCATAGACAGTCACAAATACATGTATTAAAACATAAATGATTTTTACATTACAATAATATCTTGAAACAAGAAACAGCATGGCAACGTTTCAGAGGTTGAGTTGTGCCCCCATCATCAGGCCTTAAAACAATGTGAACTAAAATAAAAATTTAATAATATAAATAAAATAAAAAATTAATAAAAATTAGAACAACTTATATTAAGATACAATAAGTGTGTTTAACATTATAAAAAATTCACAATAAATTTAAAATTTTTGGTGAATACATACTTTACATAGAAATTGGAGAATTGGTTGAAATATGATAAAATTGACCTTGATAGGTGGTATGATGTTTAAAACATATTTCCTAAAAATTAATACTCACAATTAGAAATCTCGACATAACCCATTAACATTTTCAAACTTAAAAAATAGTAGGTAAGTTTAGATATTCGTGGTCTAAATTAATGCAAATTGAAAAATTGAGTTTGAAACAAATACATTTTATGGAATAGATACATGTGATGAATTTACAATTCAATAAACATTAGAAATTGTTTTGTGAATTCTTCAATGAATTCAGCAAATCTTTCACTGCATTTGTATTTGAAGATCAGAATTTTAACATACCTGTACAATACTCTCGATTTGTTAGGTATATAATGCATTTGAGATTTTTCAAATCTAGCACAAATAGTGAATACTCTGAAAAGGAACCATTTTCAATAATTTGTATTATGAACCTAGAATGGAACATTATGGACACCTTAAGAGAAGTTTGGGAGATTAGGGTGGATCACGGATTCCCAAACTTTTTCTTTCTCAAAGAATTCTTTGCTCCTTCGACCCCCTTGCATTTTCTGTAATACACAGTATACATTATAACAACTCAAAGAACTGCATGTAAATGCCTCACAGATAATCTTTTGTAGGCCAATATTTTGGTAAATGTTCATGTTTTCAATATTTGAAGACACTTCTGCCTCTGTGTAGTTGCGTTTCTGAACTTCATTATTGTGCAATGGTGACATGTTCAAGGTTTTTAACTGATCAAAACATTTCTCCAATGTGCATAAGAGGGAGTATATTCTTTTGGGATAGAGTATCATTGTGAATACATAGTTATTATTATTTAAGTACTCAAAATCCTTTGCAGTTGCTTAGCACAGTTCTCGGATGCCCTGGCCAAGAGAAATGAAGGGGAGCTGTATCTCCCAAACACATGGACGCAAAAGTTTTAAATCTATTTAGTCTAAGAATGTGGATGCTAAAATGAAGAAAATAAGTATGGAGTACGCTCTTTTTTATTTTTTCCCAATATCCGTCTGCAGTGGTCTTTAATAAAAGCGCCTTACTTGCCCTGCACTAATTGCAGCAACCTAGCTACAACCCTTATCCAAAGAATGAATGATGAATTCAAAAGAAGACAGCGAATTTGAAATTTATTACTGTATGTTTTGTTGCCATATATCACAAAACAATTAATTAACAAGTTTATTATTTTTTGTAATCAATAGAATCTTGGTTATATCTATGAATTACCAGTTTAGTTTTGGCTATAGACCCCTAATCAACCCTTGGGTCATCATTGACTCCCTTCAAAATTCCATCAACCACCAAACGATCGATATCAACCCTGTTGGGAACCCTTAGGTTAGACTGATATTTATTTTCAAACATCAATACATGTACATTTCTTCAAATATAAACATTTGCAGTCTGTCATATTTACTTTCTTACATTCTTAATAAATACATTTAAAATATCGTACACAAATCATCTCCTCCTACACTATCTTACCAATCACATCACATAAAGATAAATATGCCATGAGCATGCCGTTGCATATATGAGTGACATATAACCCGAAGTGCAAATAATATACTTACTCATAGAATGAGCCAAGCTTCCTCTTAGTCACAAGTGGCACCTTCCGAAACAATAGGATATAGGAATGGCCTCGGTGATGAATAAGCTAGCCTTATGTTCATGCTCTGAAAGATGCCACTATGGTAGCGACATCCCAAGAAAATACACCATCCCCTGCCTTTTGAAGGCAGGTCCCTTGTTTTTGACTGGATTCTGGGAGAAGACCAAACCCACAATAGAGGCATTTGGAAGATTGTCAGTGTTGGAGACTTGCAGTATTCAGAACTCAGTCACACCTGACTTAATTTTAATCAATCTTCAATTGGGTTTGTGCCAAGGTTCAAGCTGTAACCCAAATTTGGACTGATTGCACATTAAATATTTTCAATTCCTGATTACAAGAAACAAAAAATATATATTGTATAATGATAGAATATAGATTTCACAGTTTTGGGAAATATTTTGATTTAATTTAATCTCCTTTGCAAGAATGTAAGGAAAAATTTTAATTGTTCCAAAGCAGAATGAACTTTTATGAAAAGCAGTGTGGAAGTGAGTATTTGGTTTTGAATAGATAGTTGTCTCTGAAAAGAAAGCATAATAAACTAAATTACATCAAACCACTGATTTTTCATACATACTTAACATCAATTTATATTTAGGCTTTTTGAACAGAAAAATTTTCATGGTGTGTTTCTCAAAAAGCAGGACTGAATTGATCAATTTACAATGTTTTACGCAGTCAACCTTCGTAAACAACGTCCCTAGAAATATTCAAGCACACAAGCATGCATACTTACATGAAGTTTTGAGTTCCTATGGAGATGGGTGATCGAGTGTGAGATGTATTGAATAAATCTATATATTAATTTCAAGTTTAATAATCAAATGAAGTAAGGAAAACAATAAATATAACAAATATACATGATGGACAGGAGGGAGCATACAAGCAAACACACTGAACACCGAGGCTTATTATTCTTGTTATTTACAAAGATATTCAGTTTCCCATTTGTTCTGAAACACTGTTTTCTTCAGAAACCTTATTTTTTACTCATTGTGAAAGAAACCGACTCCCTCCTAAATAAAACACAGCAATAAAACATTGACAGTTTGACAAGATGTGTGTCACTTGTCTGGAGGAAAATGCACAAAGTGAGCTGTGCAGATGCATTGCCGACTAAGAGAGAAGATGATGTGTCCTAAGATTTGTAGATTACTTGGTCTACTAAACAGATTGATGAAAAAAAAACGTGGATTTCTTTCAAGAATAAAATATTTCCCGAATATTTACAGTACTCCTCGTTAGAATTTACTCGTAATAATTTCATTCTATGTTTATGTTAACTGAATTTAATTAGCAAGTTACTTTCAAATTTACAACACTAGCAGAAACAGTGCAGATTGGAAATAATACCATTAAATATAATTTAAATGAAATTAACTAACAGTCGTAGACAAAAAGACACAAAATTTAGACAAACTTGTCAATGATATTTTTCCTTCTATACCAACTAAATAAGGAGGGGATATTAAAATTAAAGAAGGTAGAATGAATATAATCAAATAGTTCCTCTATATTTTCAAAAATCTTCAGACATAGCATTTTACACTTTGTAATGAACTCATAATAGAAATTGGTAGTAATAATAATAATAATAATAATAATAATAATAATAATAGTAATAATCATAATAATAATAATAATATATTTGTACAGTAAAAATATGATTCAATTCATTCATCAATTAATTTAGGATGGCACATTAACCCATTCAAGGCCTAATTTTTATAAAATTTTTGTGGTCCCCGAGTTTATTTCTTCGACACACAACTGCATCATATAATATTAAATAATAATAAATATACAAAATAATAATTATATTGGCTCTCATAAATTGTATATTTCAATTTTTCATGGAATTACTTTCACTATATGTTTGTAATTAATTAATTTGTAAGAAAAAATATTAAAAATGAAATGTTAATGTTTACTTTTAGTATAATAAATTTCAACTACTTTAAATATTTATGTCACTATCCACACCACCAATATTACTTGTTTCATCATCATATAATTCCTCATCACTGTCATTTAAAACATCAATATCCCACTCAGCAAACTCTTCCAACTCCACAAATATTTCATTCTGAATGCCTTGCAGCAGCCATGATAGCAGTCAACAATATGATACCACATGTTTACAAAAACCTTCAAAGAGAACAGAAAATAGATGGAAAACAATCAGTATCGAGCAAAGAACTACAAGCTTCAGGTCACACACCATAATAAAGACATAATTGCCATCTAATGGGAAAACGTGGAAATACAACAAAAATATATAGGTCAGGCACTGTCAGTCTTCGGTCAGAATGACATAGGGAGGCAGAGGACGGGCAGTGCCAGTCTTTGGCCTTGAATGGGTTAATTATTTAGCAGATAAAAACACTCATTAATTTTTTATTATTTGATTTATTTTATGTCACAAACAGTTAAAAACTGTGTGTGACATGCTACAGGGAAAAGTGAATTCTGTGCACGTTTTCATAATTCTGTGTTCCCTACCCTATGCCATATACTACTTGAATTTTATATACAGAAAGATGAAAGATTTTTGCAAGGGTTGTAAACAAAATATTCGCTCTGATGTAATAAAATCTATTTGTCAAGGGTAAATCAGCAATAAATATGCGCTCTTATCCCTCATCATGTCCATCTTCCTGCCACGACAACATGAACAATAATTTGAATAACTATATTTCCCACTGAATTCTAGAAGATGTGCTCAGATAATGAAGTAACATATTTATTGAATTTATTTTCTCCAACATTTTTATTGAAGTTCACTACATTAACAGCAACATTTCAAGAATTTCATTTTATTCCCTTCATTAGGCTGCAAAGTTAATCAAAAATCACTTACAAAAAACGGCATTATATATGTTAAAAGTTAAAAGTATGCAGTATCAATGGCACACCTTTGAATTTTGTGTAATAGGAATCACAAACACTGGAAAAAGAGTTGGAGTAAAAACATAGCACAACAAAAGGCCAAAAATTTTCTCTGTGGTATACGAGTACTATCAAAGGAGTAGCAACCCACTCGATCTTCAAAATCAATTATACTGTACATATTATCAATAATCATCGAGTAATAATCACAGGTATCACAGACCAAAGTACACAAAATACATTTAAAACTATGTGATAACAATTATAACAATAAGCATTATAACAATAAAAATAATATGTGATGGTATATATACATAACTATTTTCAATGAAATTTCATTTGTGTGTTGACCCGGAGTGCCTGCAATAGGTAGACTCACACCAGTGCTCGTAATGTATCTCCCAGATATAGCTGCAAATTTTTGTGAATGAGAATTATCTGAAGCTCTATTTACTGAAATACATATTTTATTTAGTTTATACATGTCCCCAATGCAATTGTTAATGAACCCTACATTGGAAAAACTGTGTCTGAGTAACTCATGGTGAGAGAGGTAAAATTGACAATGTACATGCAAAAGTTATTAAACATATTATTATCTTATTAAATAATAATAAATACAATTTCCACAAGATTTTGGCACATTCTAAACTGACATGATTTTATTTTACTTTACATTTTTCACAAAAATATTTAGAAAGTCTTTGTCTTTTATCCATTTTGGAGAAGGGTGCATTTTTTTTCATTTTCCAACAGACTATCTCCTGCACATCTTTCCTTTGGGAAGAAATTATGACCATTGATTCTAGATAAGACAAATGATTACATTTTCTGAATAGGCACTAGTCATAGACACAGCTGAAAATAATGCCACAATACGTTCTGCTTACGCCAGGAGCTCCCAATACACTGATACCAGTGCACACAATGTATCTGACAGACATTGTGCAATGCAGTGGTCACATGCTCACTGAAAATGATTCAGCAAAAGCATGAAAATAGAAAGCCAGACATTCTCAGAAAAGTACAATGAAGGATTACATGAAATATCAGATGACAAATGCATCGCTATAATTCAGGATTATAAAATTGCTGTGGCTTGGATCTCTCAGATCTATTGCGGGCATTCCCAGGTTAAATAGAAATTCTTATAAATACACTTCCTTTTATTATTGAAGCTGAGATTTATTTGGAATAATTTGAATCTATACATCTATTTACAAAAATGCTCAAAATGTTGAGTTTAAATATGGATGAAAAAATGAATACAAAAGTTTAAAATAATGCGAAAAATATGCTGTGTTAATCAAATGTTGAAGATGCATAAAATGGTTGAACTACTAATTTTTAGAATTTTGGTACATGATTTTGTTATGTACCAAAATATTGATTGTAGTACATGATTAAAATCAGAGTATCAGTTTATCAGAGTATCAATTTTGCTTCTTGACAGACAACACTTAACTACTTCAAAGAAAATGCTATTTTGAAGACCTTTTCAGCTTCAAATCTATTTAACTCTATTGCTTCTTTCAAAAGATTTACCAAAAGTTCAACCCTCTCACCAAGCTTGAATGTTTTATCATTATAACTTTCACTTAGTTTTCAAATTTTGTCCACCTGTCACGCTTCAAAGATGGTCCATTTTCTATTTGCAGGATCAATTTGAAATTAACAGGGGACTTCGTTATGTTCATTATACTGTAATGCAGTTGCTGTAATTGATCTTAATGGACAGCGCATTCAGAATAGTCCACCAAGCAACACAAAGGAAGCGAGAAAACCTGCATGGCAACTTAGGCTAGGCTTATTGTTAAACTGAGAACAGAGATTAATATAATTCATGAATTTCTTTCAAACAACAAAAGAAGAAGAGTAAAGCATAAAATTAATAGAATCCTACATAAAATGCAAATCAACATCAACGACTCCGAGTTAAGACAAAAACCAACCCTGTACTATGATGAAGCTATACAAAAGCTCAAAGCTAAGGGTGTTAGATTGCGAAGATACAATGAATGCTCAAAGTGTAAACAACAAAATATGTTATTCGAGAGAAACCAGAAATTATTCTATCAGAACTTGGAACACAAAGCTGATAGCCAGGAGAAAGTTGATAATTATAAATTCAAGTCATACTGACAGGAAATCTGGACCAACCCTTCAAGCTACAATCGTGATGCATCATTGCTCTCTGAACTTCAGGAAAAGATGGGCAACCTTCCAGAAATGTCTGAAGTCCACATTACTACCGAAGATATTGAAGGAAGTCTTAAGAAATGCCAAAATTGGAAGTCAGCAGGATCTTACAAAACTCAGAACTTTTGGTTGAAGTGTTTTGTCTCCATACACCACTTGATTTCAAATAGTTTTATATATTTTGAAAATGTGTATCAGCCATTCATGGGGTACCAAATCAAATGCCTTTCTATAGTCGATGTAGCACATGCTCAAGTTTCGGCTTTTTACCTCAGCTTGTTTTGTGATTATGCTGTCCACTGAGATACTTCAGAAGTCTGATCAGTGCCCAAAATTCTTAACGCAAGGTATTACTTACTTACTACCCAAAAGTATTCCTAAATTAGATCCCAAAAATTACAGGCCAGTAACATGTCTCTCTGTTCTATATAAGTTATTAACATCAGTTCACACAAAAAGATATACATGCATTGTGATCAGAACAATATCATCAGCATGGAACAGAAAGGATGCATCAGAAGTACCTTTGGATGCAAAGAACAGTGGACAGCATAATCACAAAACAAGCTGAGGTAAAAAGCCGAAACTTGAGCATGTGCTACATCGACTATAGAAAGGCATTTCGTTCGGTACCCCATGAATGGCTGATACACATTTTCAAAAATATAAAATTAATACAAAGGTTGTAAACCTGCTCACTGCCTTAATGAAAAACTGGTGCACGGAGATTAATTTGGAGAATTATACATTTAAGATTGACATTCGTTTTGGAATATTTCAAGGCAATTCATTGAGCCCTTTATGGTTTTGTTTAGCTATAAACCCCCTATCACAGGTTCTAAACAAGGAATGTCTAGGGTACAAACTCCGACTGAGAGATCCTAGCTTCCGAATCAGCCATTTATTGTTTATGGATGACCTTAAACTGTTTGCCAAGAGTCAAAACCACCTGAAAGTGTGACGCAGGTATTTTGTGAAAACATTGCTATGTTCTTTGGGTTTGATAAATGTGCCGAAATACATCTAAAAAATGGTAAATTGGTCGAAGTACCTGATGAAACTTGTGATTTTCGACAGCTTTTGTAACATGACACTTATAAATACCTTGGTATCCATCAAAATAGATGAGTGAACCACACAAATATGAAGTCAATATTCAAGGAAAGGTACAAATCAAGAATCACAAAGTTGATGAATAAAAAATTGTACTCAAGGAATCTATTAAGTGCTATTAACACCTAAGCTGTCCCAGTAATGACATATTCCTTTGGTATTCTGAAATATTCAGACACAGACCTTCAAGAACTGGATACGATTACTCGAACCACCCTCACAAAATTCAGAATACATCATCCTACGAGCGCTCTCGAAAGGCTTTATCTTCCCAGAAACCAAGGAGGTAGAGGCCTGCTTAATATCTTCAATCTTTGCAGGTCACAAGAAAAGAAAATGCGAATGTACTTTCACGCCTCTGATAGTGTATTACTGAAGAATGTAATTGCTGTAGGAGCAAACTATTCAGCTCTAAATCTCCAGAAGACTGAAAACAACACTGAAATTGTTTCCCAGATAAGTGATAGGCAGACTGATTGGAAGGACAAAACCCTTCATGGAAAGTACCCTAATCTCTTAAATAACACATCAGTTGATAAAGTCTCTTCTCTCCTGTGGTTGAAAATGGGATATTTATTTCCTGAAACTGAAGGATTTATAATTGCAATTCCAGATGGGGTAATAAAAACACGCAATTATGATAAACGCATACTGAAGAGCAGTATAAAAGATGTCTGTAGATTGTGTAATCAACCGAATGAAACCATTGACCATGTGATTGCAGTATGCCCAGTTCTTGCCAATACTGCATATCTGGGGAAGCACAATCAAGTAGCTAAATAGACATAGAGAATTGGCATCAAATTATAGACTGATTGAGAACCCTCCACCATTTTATAACTATTCACCTTCACCAGTTATAGAAAATAGTGAAATAGTACTCTACTGGGAAAGGCCTATTGTCACTGATAAAACTGGATTATAATCGCTCGGAAATAGTAGTTATCAATATAATACAAAAGTATGCAACAAACATAGGTGTAGGTTGTCCACAGACAAACAATCTCAATAAGACAGAATCAGAGAAGATTTCTAAATCCCAGAATTTGGCCGAAGAAATCCAACATGTTTGGCAACTGAGTAAGGTTGAAATAGTGCCAATAATCATCTCCGCCACAGGAGTGGTGACGGACCGATTTGCTTCAGGTCTTACAAAAATAGGATTACCTATCAAAAGGAATCTGCATAACCACACAAAAAGCTTTAATCCTACAGACTTGCCATATTGTGCGAAAATTCTTAGATTGAACGGCAGACAAAGATGAATTTCTTCTGTCTTTCCTCAGATCTGTCATTACCAGTTGCATTTGCCAGAGCGTAAGTCGTATGAATAGATGGTTCTCAATGCTTACTGAGAAAAGTAGAGGGAAAAATAATAATATTAATAACAACAACAACAATATTCAAAGGAGGTTTAACATTTCTCTTTGCTACTTCAGTTTTAAAACTATCAAAACTGGAAATTATATATTTTGCCCATCACGTCAAGAAATTTTCTTTAGCTCTTGCTAACACACTTTTGGATCTTAGAGCAGGATGTTGTCTATACGGGCACTCAGCGTGGAATGAAGATTGATTGGAGAATATAATTAGAAGCCACTTTTCTCAGTTTTGGTTTAGTTTGAAGAATAATAATTGGATTGCTACCCACCACAGGGAACACATCATCACTAATAACAAATGTCTTCAAAAAGGTTTTATGCAGATAAATGAGATTTCTGTCACTACATAACAGAGATGGTGAATGCATTTCAACCTGTGTCCTTGTCTCTCGCAGCATCTTATCTTTCGGGAACTGAAATGTTGGAAGTATCTGAAACTTTGTAGATTGATCTACATCCCAGCAGTACAAGCTACCTATACTTCACTGTAGCCACAGTTTGGTGAAGACCACTTAACCAGAGAATATGCTACTGAATCATGACGACTCGTCACCATAAATCACTCAACCTCCACTTTCACCTGTGCCGGCGGCGCTAGCCGAATTCGTTTACTACGCTCCGTGAAGTCACGAAGGTTAAGCGAATTCCGAGACTCGCGGGTTCCTGGTTGGGTGACCGGCCAGGAACCCCGGGATCTAAAGGCGTCGTGCCCCTGGCCGAAGGGATAAAAGGCACTGACTGACTGCGATGTGACGAGACTTGACATAGTATTCATGCAGAATAGTATGCTCAGTAACGGAGGATTACTCCAGAAGAAAGCGCTCAACGCCCAACAAGGGTTAAGAGACGCGTTGCATCAACGACGCAACGAATCCAGTTTTATAATCACATTTAGTCACATGGAACACACGTGAAACCACACACAAAACTGTACGCTACCACTCCCACCACTCAACCGGTGCCAGCGCTATTATGCCAAGTATCAATACATACATGACATATTATAAATGGTCTTTGGTTAGGTCCAGTGTGTGTTAAGGCCCATTCACAATGCAATCACAAACATAAGCATGACACATAGACGTAAACATTAACATAAGTGATAGACTTAAGTATTCACAATGTCGAACATAAACGTAAGGAAAATGAGAGTTTCGATTGGCTGTGAAACATTCTAGTTCATTATTGGTTGGATGTGAGAATCGATTTCGGGATATCGACTGTGTCCATGTCGGGGGGGAGCTCTTGCCGTGGATTGTGTTAGTTCGTCTATCGACTTATTTCGATACTCGATTTTGAGTTAACGTACTGTGATTGGTTCATTGTTTTTGACATAAGCATAAGCACAGAAGCTTGAAGCTTGCATGAACAATACAAAGAACATTACTTTTCCTTTAATAATTTTTGTAAATAAAACGCTGAGCCCAAAGAGGCACTGTTTAGTTTTAAGTAGTTTAAGATTAGATATAGTTAGTATTTTTAAGTTAAAGCCCTCCCCAAGCCCCATAAACCGCAAGGTTGGGGCGCAAATGTATCCCAAATTGCAATAAATTCCCGCCTCGTCAGGGCTACTGACGAGGGGAAAATGAAAAAGAAAAAAAAAAAAAATGAAGCTTGCAAGCTTTTAAATTAACGTCTTACGTGTTATGCTTATGCGAACGCATTGTGAATGAGTCCGCTTACGGGCGTAGTCCTAACTGTTATAGAAAGATTTTCCTAAGGATGAGCCAAACTGACAGTTCGCGTAACAAGTGAACGTCACATGTAATTCAGAGAAGTATCCCTCCGCCGCGACAGCTGTTCAGCCACGCCTCTTCGTAAAGTGTTAGGTTATGGCTCCTGTGAAAACATTCCTATGCAGAAATATGAGTTTCGCTGAGGTATATGCACGTACGGGAGTCCGAGAAATATTTAAATTAAATTACGTATGTGAAAAATCCCTTAACATTCTCTCACAATCAGTAAAAGAAAACTGTATGCCACGAATGTAAATAGAAATCTCTCAATCACAGCTCGACACACAACAGCACAATAGACGTAAACACGTTAACCAGTACGCATCTCGGTTTTAAAATAAATATAATATTTATCACACAAAAAGTAAATTCAATGTAATGTAAATAGATAAAAAGAATTTTTACAGAAGAGCACATAACACTGC